>JAWZYU010000007.1:29864200-30159200 GCA_038380435.1 Ryuthela nishihirai | reverse complement strand
TGGGGTTTAGGATGGTCTGTAAGGTGAATGTGGTGACTCCAAGTGTAGCAAGTTTGTGATAGAGGGTGTGTCTTTGTGTGTTGTATATTTGACAGTGTAGTAGGTAGTGGGGGATATCCTCTATCACTTGGCAGTTTGGGCAGAGTGCAGTATGTATTTTTCGAATCATAAATAAGTCTTTGTTGATGTTCGCTCTGCCAGTTCGGAGTCTGTGTATTGCTGTTTGGGTCCTTCTGGATAGGTAGTTAAGATGTAGTGTGTTTGAAGAGGGTGCTATTGTGGCTCTGAATGTGTTTTTATCTCTAGTGTATTGTACCCAATTCTGGGTCCATGTGTGATAAAAAAAATTTGTGTATTCTCTTATGTGATGTTTGCATGTAGTGACAGTGTGGTAATTTGGGGTTGTGAATGTGAGGCCTTGTTTAGCAAGTGAGTCAACAGTCTCATTATGGATGATGTTGCAATGGGAGGGATCCAGTAAAATGTTAGGGTGTTTCCCTTGTCTATAATATTGTGTGCATGTTTTGTATGTGGAAAAGGGAATGGTTCTGTGATGGATCTACTGTTAGTGTATTAATGAGTTGTAATGCAGGCCTTGAGTCTGTGCATGCCTTGAGCAGGCCTTGATGAAAAAGCAGGCCTTGAGTCTGTGATTATGTTAATGTGTTGTTTGTTGAGGTGGGTGGCCCAGCCTAATGCCACATGTCTTGCTGCTAGCTCTGAAGAGGTGCTATTTTCAGCATGATTTAATTTTATAACATAAGAGAATTTGGTGGAAGGGGTATAAAAAGCAGCAGAGCCAGAGGTGGTGTGTGGAATATGAGATCCATACTCCAGTCTAGAGTTGATAAATGCTTTGATGAAAGTAAGCATTACTTTATCGCTGGCCCCCCATGACACTCTTGTGATGGAATTTAATATATTTTATGCTCCAATGCATGTGGATTTCATGTTATTAATTTGTTGTTTCCAGGTAATCTTACGGTCTATAGTTAGCCCTAAATATTTGTAATGGGTGACAGTGGGAATGGTGCAATTGTCAATTGTAATATTTGGTGAATTGGTAGGTAAGTGTTTACGTGTAATGGGTAAGACTGCAGATTTAGGTGCTGAGATGGCAAGTCCCCATTTTGTAGTAAAGTCAAGAACCTGGTTGACTGCATTTTGTAATGTGGTTTGTATGCTGTTGATGTTAGTTCCAAAGGTCCAGAGCACTATATCATCTGCAAAGATGGAACATGTGATTTTATTATTGAAAATAGTTGGGAGGTCATGTAGTAAGATGTTGAATAATGTGGGGGAAACCACACTGCCCTGTGGATATCCTCTGTTGAGTTTATGTGGGTCAGATAGGGTAGTCCCCAGCTTGACTTTAATTTTTCTGTGTGAGGAAAGTTTTAAAAAATTCAAAAATGTTTCCTCTGATGCCTAGTTGATGTAATTTGTAGAGTATGTTGGTGTGTGAGGCAGTATCAAATGCAGGCGTGAGGTCTAGAAAGACACAACAAAGAATTCCTTTTTTATTTACTGGTAGTTCAGATGTGATAATGTCAAAGAAATTATCTGTGGTTGACCTGTGCTCTCTAAAGCCAGTTTGCCAAGTGGGGAGTGTATTTGTTTGTTGGAGGACGAATTTTAGTCTGGAGAGCACCATTCTTTCTAGAACTTTGAGTATACATGATGTTAATGCAATTGGTCGATAAGAAGAAATTTCTGATGTTGGTTTATGTGGTTTCAAAATTGGGATAATGTGTATATGTTCCCATTCAGTGGGGAAGGTGTGAGAGTTCCAGCATTCATTGTATATGTTAAGCAATGTGCTTAGTGTTTTTGTGCCAAAGTTTTTTATAGTGTTATAGGTGATGTTGTCAGGGCCAGGTGTGCTTTTTTTATTGGCCTGGTGTATGGTTGTGATAAGTTCGTTGGGTGTGAAGTGTGTGTTGAGTGCGGATAGTTTGCATGGTATCGTTTGTTTAAATGTGTCATTCATGTGGGTGCAATGCAGCTGGTAGGTGGGTGTGTTGGCATGGGCGGGGGTGGTGGTTAGCTGAATTGCAATGTTGTTAGCCCCTTGTTTAGGGGAAAGTGAATATTTCCATAAATATGAGTGCCAAGGGTCTAAAGATTGAGCCTGGGTCCTGAGTATTCTTATTGTTGATCAAATTAATGGAGAGTCTGTTCTGGGGCTGATGTTGTTACAGAAGTTTCTCCACTCCTTTCTTTTGACGTTTAATCTTGTTCTTCTTAGCTTAGCATTGGCTTTGTTGAATGTGTCGATGGCAGGTACAGTGGGGTGTCTCCTGGCTGTGTCCTCTGTTTTTCTCCTTATTTGCAGTTGGGTGATGATTTCGGGGTGATGTTTGGTGTATCCAGTCATGTGTGTGGTTGTAAATTTGTTTGCTTGTAAGCTTTGTTTAATGCATGTATAAAGGGAGGTGGTATTGTGTGATGTTTGAGAATTAATGGAGGTTTCACAAGTGGTGGAGAATTTGTGCCAGTTTACGTGTGTATGTGTTTTGTATGCTGAGGGTTTGATTCCTTGTAGTGTGGTGAATATGGGATAATGGTCACTATTCCACGATGAATGATGTACCTGCCATGTGATGATGGAGGATGTGTCAGAAGTGGAGAGTGTGAGGTCAAGAACAGACTCATAGGGGATTCTGGTGAAGGTGAGTGAACAATCATTATGTATAGCCAAGTTGAAATGTTGTGTGAAAGTTTCAATGATTGTGCCCCTGAGGTTGGTATGTTTGCTACTCCAGAGGATGATGTGGGCATTAAAGTCTCCCAGAACAATATTGGGTCCTGGGGAGAGGGGAAAAATGTGTGTGAAGTCATCAATTAGTGTGTTGGAGTTTATGTGATTAAAAGTATGAGGTATGAGGGTAAAAGTATGTATTGTATATGTTAAAGATAGTGTTTTGGAGTTTAATATTAACTCCAACTATGTCCATTTAGGTGTATTTAGTGGTGATTGGTATGATGCAGTGTGTGGAATTTTTTGTGTACTAGTGTGGTGGAGTTTGAATAGGTTTTGTCTGTAATGGCTTTGTGTATTATGTAGGGTCTAAATTGAAAGTTATCTGGCAATTTGGCCTCATTAATTGCCAGAATGAGAACAATGTGTTGGTCAGGGATTGATTTAATATCAGGAATTTTGTTTGTGAGGGATCTAGAGTTCCATTGGATGCATGTGTAATTAGGTGTAGTGTCAGGGTGGAAAGGAAAGGAACTGTAGCAGGTATGTGAGAGAGGGGAAATTAATTAAGTTGGTGGAGCAGGGCCAAGATGGCTTGCAGGGCAATGTTTAATTGTGGGGACCTGGTTTCAGGAGGCGGAAGGGCATCAATAAGGGGAACAAGTAATTGAATGTGATGTGAGACCAGGGTGTTTTGTGGGAGTAGGTGGGTTTCGATTTGGGTGAGGTGTTCTTTTTTGCTCTGATCCTTCTCGAGTAGTTTGACTTGGCTCTTCTGGTAGAGAATTTGGGTGAAGGGGGGGAGAGACTGCTGTGTTAAGGGTTGCTTATGGATGTCCTCATCAGATGAGCTGGTATTGTGCGTTTTGTTGGTGGGAAGTGGTGGGAAGTTTGAAGTAGAAATAGTGGGTGGGGGAGGGCCACAGTAGGTGTAGTGGTGGGTCTGGATGGAGCAGAAATTTTTTTCTGAGCTGTGTTTGGTTTGTTGACTGGTGTTGGGAGTAGAGCCTTTGGTGTTGTGTAGGTGGCTGCCACTGTTGGAGTTATGTTGGGGTGTGGTGTGATTTTTTGTTAGGGTGGGTGTGGTGGTAGTGGCAGCTGTTTTGACTTGATGGCTCTAAGTCTAGCTTGGCACTTTCCATAAGATGCAACATGTGCCCCTCCACAGTTACAGCAAAGTAGGGGTTGGTCTCTCTTGCATTCTTGTGAGAGATGTGCTTGGGCACAGTATTTACAACGTGCTGCACTTCGACAAATATTGATTATGTGCCCATGACGTTGGCATTTGAAACACTGTGGGGGAGATTTGGTGTAGGGTGTGACCTGGAAGGTATAATTCCAAGTTCTACAGAGTTTGGGAGTGGTAGGGAATTAAAATAGAGTATAACTTTATCAGTATTTCTCCGGATAATATTTCCTTCCATTGTATGATGAGCATATGTAATCCTTTTGATTTTATGAACATCGTACTCTTGTAAGGCATCTAGGATGCTTTCATTGTCAAGATATTTATCTACTCCTTCTATGGAGCCATAGGGTTTATTGTATGACTCCGGGAGTTTTGTGCTAATGGGGATGTTGTTTATGTATTTGACAGCCATGACAGTTTTTGCTTGGGCAAGGTTTCTGACATGTACCAGATACTCCTCCCTGTGGGTGAATCTGGCATCCAGGGGTTTTTCGATGTGAGAATTTATTTGTTTGGTTAATACATTTATGTTGAGCTTTTTTAGGGATGAGGTGTCGGTTGGAAAAGAGGAGCACTGGTACATAATCATGGTCTGGAGTGCAGTCACAGACAGTATCATTATCAGAAGAATTTGAGGGGCGTCTGCAACGTTTTTTGTTTTTGATAACAGTCCAGTTGTTCTCGCTATCATGGGTTTGCATGTTTTCTGTGTAGTTCCTTGTGTTAAATTTCGAGGGTTATTTTGGGTGTGGGTTAATTGGGCGTGGCTTGCGGAAATTTGCTGATGGGTGGTGTGGGTTGATTTAGTTAAATTAGGCACCGAAATACTTCTATCAGAAAGAGTAAGTTTGTGAGATGATATATTCGCCTGGCCATCAGCACTAGTACTGGCCCCACTCACAGAAGGCATACAGACCTGCATGGGCTGATGAGATGACAGTTGACAGCTCGTCTTCTCAGGAGCAATAGAAGAGGGAAGGGTCCTCAGTAGATTGCTGGTTCGTGTTGAGGGTTTATCAGGATCCAACATCTTAAAAAAGACTATATAAATTGGATAAAAATGCACTTCCGGAAGCAGTCTTGAAAAACTTCAAAGTCCGTGAGCGCGCGATTTTGTGGTCACACAAGTCGGAAGGTCTCGAACAAGCAGTGGCGGCGACTCCGTAGGTCAAGGTCACTTAGTTTCTAAAAATAGACTTCCCAGAAGCAGGGTGATCGAAGACACAACTGGACGTTAAGAACAGAAAACAAAGCCTGCGATTTAAAATCTTGAATTGACTGATCAATCACTTATGAAAGAAGTTCTCTGCTGAAATAGATGGCTTTCAATAAGAAGTTCACGGAAAGATATAACAATCACTAAATTATGTCTTAAGTAATTGAAAGTAAACATAAAATTGGGAGCTACAATTTGAGAGCCTGTGCGCTGGCCTGTCGTCGCCCTAGCAAATTCCTGTATAGTTAGAGGCTGGCCTTCTTCTTCTTATACATACTCCTTTCTTTCACATACTTCTTTCTTCTCTTCTCTCGAATATATACTTCTTCTTATACGTTCTTCTTTATGCCTATGGACCTATGGACCTGATGGACCTATGGACCTTTATGCCTATGGACCTATGGACTGATGATAAGGGGGCCTCGGCCCCCTTATCATCAGTTCTTATTTATATCAGTTCTTATTATTATCTTATTTATCAGGTCCATAGGCATAAAGGGCAGTGGGTGCAAATGAAAACAGCAAAGACTGGCCAGCACAGTGAAGGCTGGCAATCTTACATATTGGCAATTGGGCTTTAGGCCACAGGCCGCCCAGTGATGGAGAGGCTGATGTTGAAGGGTGAAGGAGAATAAACACCAGTTGAATGTCATGTGAAGGGGGGAAGGGGGCTAGAGAGAGATGGAGGAAGAAGTAGTGTATATATATATATTTTTTTTATAATTTTCCGAGTGGCGAATGTTGTATTATTTTTTGAAGTTGTGGCCATGGTTGGTTGCCAGTATGGTAGATTTAAGTCAATCAAAATTGACCCCTACTCATGGGGGGAGGTAAATGGGGGGTGGGCGAGGGTGGTCATGTCCATGGAATAGATGAGAATTGGGGTGCTATGGAGAAATCCCTTGGGGGGGGGCGAAGAGAAAATATATTTTTTTTCTTCTTTAAAGTCATCCCAAGATGGGTTGCAGAGCATGGGGGAATGAAATTTTTGGTGGGGGGGGAGCTGAGACGGTGGGATAGGTAATACTCCTGTGTCAGGAAGATGGAGGAGGAAATATTTATGTTTGCTTATCTAACTCCAGAGGTTAGCACTGGGTTGCCCTGCCATGCAGTGAAATGTTGCGCAGGGATGGATCTGGGAAAAGTCTTAGCTCAGTGACAGCCTTATATATGGGAAGGAGTATGATAAAGATATTTTTTTTTGGAGGAGAATGGAGGAAAATGATATAGCTACGTTATATGAGTTGGAAATCAAATTTATGTGTTCAGTGTGTGGTGGTCAGTGTTTATTTTTGTAGAGCCAGTGGAAGGTCAGCCATGAGCTTGGGGTGTGTGGCAGGAGTGCAGTTTAAGGTTCCCATCAAAGGGTAGTGGGAGATGTGGTGAGATTCCATATATATATTAGGTATGATAATGTGTATAGAGATGTTATGCTCTGGGAGAGATTCCATATAAGTTATTGGGTTAAAGAGAAATAAAAATTTCCAATATAAAAATAAAGTTTTCCTTTATGTGACTTTATTTTTGATGGTTAGATCGATTTTTTTTTTTTTTGATGATTTATAACAAATACCCCCTCAACAGCTGCTTGCCACAGATATATATTTATTTTTATTTTGAGATAGTTTCTATCGAATAAGTTGTCCAAAATGCGTCTTTTGATGTCCTATGGGGATCTTTTATTGGCATCTGGATCTTTTAGTGTCCCAAGGATCTTTTAACCCTTTAACTACCACGGGCCTTGGAAAACGAAGTACCTCAGAATACCAAACCGGCCGAGTTTTGAAATGGACTCTTCCTGGTTTGTCGTCCCCCCCCCCCCCGTCCTTCACCCGAAGGGAGAACGGAGTTAACCGCAGCCGAGCCAGGTAGAGCTCCCCTCCACTCCGTAAATTGACTCTCATTAAGCTGAGCCTCCCTTCACCTCGAAACCCATATGGTCATGAGCTACATAAACCCATTGAACATGAGATATCAGACTCCTGTGACTTTTGCTCTTAATTCCTTTCCCAAAGCAGTTTTTAAAACGCATGCATGTGTCAATTTTTGAAAAGTTTTTTCATTATTATTTTTTAATAACAACTTTTAAAAGCTATTTAAATTTGTTTTTCTACTTAAAAACTGGCATAAGATTGTAATTACTTGGATTATATCTTTTTACATAAAATAGATGTCATAATTAGAAATTTTTCAAAGAAAAAAGTTTCCAATGTTTCCATTTTTTGGATTCTGATGTCGGTTTTTTAACACCCAACAAAGAGAAAGCTGTTATTAATAGTGGAATGTATGATGAAAAAAAATTAAAGAAAGATTATTAAAATAAGAGGACCAAAAATAGAAAGCAGTAAGAGTGCTGAATTGATTTTTAAAGAATAGATTTTAATACAATTGTAGAGAGTACTCTAACATAAGAATCAAAAATGATTTTGTGAGAAAGGTTTGCATCTGAGATAAAACTAATTGAAGTGGATATTGCAAAAGATATCCGAGGAAGCAAAGACTAGATAAAATGAGAAATAAAGAAACTAAAGCAATCAGAGATTACATAAAAATATTGGAGGTGTAAAAAATATTATCAAAATGAGAAAGACTTATGAATATGATGGATAAAGGAAGATGGATAAATTTAATATGGAAATGAGAACCCGCTGGAAGAAGATGGTGAAAGAGATAGAAAAATGGTATGAAAAAAAAAATGCCGAAAAGAGGACTTCAAGAGCAAGATTGCAAAGATAAAAATAAGTGGATAGAGAGAGCTGACTGGGACCACACAACTTAAACTTTGGAGGGTGAAAAGAATAAAATTTTGTATCTAAGTTTTATAGAATACATTGTTAAGTAATTGAGTAAGTGATTCAATTCGGCAAATGATTAAATCAAAAGAAGTCTGTTCTATTTTACATTTCAGATCATCAGTAATGTGACTAAAAAAGTCTTATGGGTGGAGGGTTACATACTCGAGTCCAAGGACAAGATCTAGGGAGGGGGGGGGGCATCTCCTATTCCTTTTCAGAGTCCTAGTAAGGGTAATAGAAATAAATGTTACTAAACTTATTTTGTTTCATGGATTTTTCAAGAAATATAAAAAAATTTATAAAACGAGGGGAAAATGATATATTGCATTGGAAATACAGCCTCTTGCCCCTACCCCCTTACGTTTTTTCGGCTCGATTGTGTTTCTTGTTTCCCTCTCTTTTTTTTTCAGATCCGGGCTTGCTCGTGTCTATTGGGGTGAGGAGGATGGAATGATGCTTGAGTTAACACATTTCGTCTGAGCGGCTCTGTTTTCTGCACAATGGGCTAAATGTCCTGGTTACAGCAAAGACCCACTGTACAACTGTTAGGAGAAAGATGGAAGCCTGCCTCAATCTTACTGTTTTAATGGCACAGGCTATAGTTATCCTGCACACAAGGCTAAAATTTTACTTCCCATTTAACTGACGTCGGCCTTCCCAATCCCCTCAGTGTCATATTTTCTCCACGAGGGCAGGGTAGATATTATATATATACCCTCGTCAAACAGCTGCTTGTCACAGAAGTCTGACAAGAATCTTTCAGTTTAATACGTCATAGTAGAAGGGATTTGTGAGGATAGCTGGTCCTCAGCAGAAGAACTATACAAACATCCATGCCTTATCCGGGGCTCTAAACCTAGGTCCCTTTGATCAGTAGACAAACATGCTAATAAATAATAATAAATTTTTTTAGTTTTTTTTAATCTACTTTTAGTGTTTCAAATGTAACTCTATCTATTTTTAGTTCCAAATACAAATGTTTTGGATTTCAAAGCAGGTAGAGAAGTATGAGATATGAATAAGACAAGACCAATATTGCAAAGATAAATATAAGTGGAGAGAGAGAGAGTTGATCTGTACCACACAGCCTGAACTTGGGAGGGTGAAAAGAATGAAATTGTGTATCATTACTTATGAATTATATTGGAAAGTAATTCAGTAAGTGATTCAATTAAGCAAATGACTAAAACAAGCAGAGAGGATGGAAAAGGACAAGAGCATGGCCCATGCCTAAAGCCAGTAACCATGGCAGAATGTGTGTGTGTGGGGGGGGGGGGGAGAGTCAGCGTGTACCAACCTAAGACCAGGGACCATGGAAAACAGAATGGGTGGATAACAATACAAATTTGTGCGCACAAAACAATACAATATTCCGGGCCCACTGGGTACGTCCTGTCTCTCTCGTTACAGAAGAAGCTAGTCAAAAGTTGTTGATGTCTCCATCTGCTAACCACATCAGTAGTGTAGTGCCAACCTGGGGCACCACCACGCACTGTGCTTTCCCCCCCTATGATGTCACCGACCGGAAATTGACCCGTGTTGCAATCGTCCACGTTGCCTTCTCAGATTGAACTTTGACTCCTATGTCGCAATCGCCCGGAAATTGACCCGTGTTGCAACTGTCCACGTTGCCTTCTCAGATTGAACTTTGACCCCTATGATGTCACCGGCCGGAAATTGACCCCTGTGTCGCAACTGTCCACGTTGCCTTCTCAGATTGAACTCTGATCCCTATGTCGCAATCGACCGGAAATTGACCTGTGTTGCAATCGTCCACGTTGCCTTCTCAGATTGAACTTTGACCATTATGTCTCAACCGACCATATTTTAAGCCCTCTTCATAGACCCCCTGGTCGACCTATATTTTAAGCCCCCCTTCTCGAATAGTCTCGATTTTCCCCTGATTAACCCATATTTTAAGCCCACCCATCTTCATAGACCCCCTGATTGACCCACCTATATTTTAAGCCCTCCCCTCTTTAAAGCAAATCAGTTTTCTCTATACACCTTTAATCGGTCTCATCCAGCATCCATACTATTTTTAGTACGTCTCCTGTATTTAAAAAAAATTCCTTCCGACAGCGTGATTTGAACCCTCTACCTCAGTGCCGATAGCTTCATTGCTCTCGGCTATGCCTTGTTACTTGATGGTGTGGTTTAGATGTGTCTCAAACGGGTATAGCCATATAAATCACGTATCTCTTTATTAAGCTTGAGTTTTATATTTCAGATATTAACCTAGGTTTTTTGTTATCCTACGTTTCTTTACAACCTTCGTATTCTTTATAACTAACTTTTTTCAGCGTATTTCTTATAATGAACTCCATGACTAGAAGAAGGACAAATCTACAGTTTTAAAAGACTGTCCCACAGAAAATACCAATGGGCAAAAAATTAATAAAAGGAAAAAAAAATTTAAAAACTTATTCGTCATTATGTAAAAAGGGATAATATGGTGACCTATAACTTTAGTACGTCTCCTGTATTTTAAAAAAATTTGCTTCCAATGCAGTGATTTGAACCCTCTACCCCAGTGCTGATAGCGTCATCGCGCTCGGCTATGCCTTGTTACTTGATGACGTGGCTTAGATGTGTCTCAAACGGGGTATAAATCACGTATCTCTTTATTATAGCTTGAGTTTTATATTTCAGATATTAACCTAGGTTTTTTATTATCCTACCTTTTTTCACAAACTTCGTATTCTTTATAACTAGCTTTATTTCTGTGTAACCTTCGTTTATAACCTACGTATTTCTTTTAACTCCGTGACTAGAAGGACTATTCTACAATAAGACTGTACCTCAGAAAATGTCATTGGGTAAAAAAATTTAATAAAAGGAAAAACTTATTCCTCATTATGTATGATATGGATTGACCTGTATGGGTGTCATAAAAGTCCCGCTTTAGAATACGTGTTCGGTACCGGACCACGTTTTTATTCACGGATGTCCTGTGAAATTAAAAGATATTAAATGGTGAATCACAATGGGACCACGATTTACTGATTTACTGTTCCATCTTCACTAGATATGAACGTTGTTGTAAGAAATTGTAACATGAACGCCCTAATACCTAAAAATGGATGGTTAAACCATTGTTACCAACCTTCTTGCTGCCTTTCAAGCTGGCACATGGCGTCCTCTGTCTTAGTTGTTTTGAGGCAATGAATGCTTACGTTTTCCTTTAATGTGAGAATGCTGGGTAGGGCACTTTTCTTATGCTTCTCTATCACTTCTCCTTTCATTTTCAATCCTCTTTCTTTCTGAAACGTGATGATTGAGTTTGAAGTGTGAAAGACTTTATGCGTTAGGTCCTGTAAATGCAAAGTATTGTCTATCAGTTATGGGGGCCTCAGAATCGCGAAGCATTATGCTTATGGAATTTACAGGAGTAATGCTCCATAGACAGTGTTCTTTCCAAACAGGGTGCATAACATTATCAAAAAACGTGTGCTTGCCAGAACCACTTTCACACGAACATAGTACCACTTGTTCTAAGAATTCCACACTAGTATAGAAATATGCAGGGAAAAATAACTAAAACGATTCTTAGACGTGAAAATGCGTGTGTTAGATTGTAGTGAAACACCCTATCTTTGTTGAAAAACTTGTGTTTGCAGCGAAAAATAGCCACCTTCACACACTTATGTGCTTATTGAAACGTAGTAGGGGGACCAGGAACTCTGAAAAGAACGTGTGAAAGCGCCTTGGAATAACCGCCGAGAGAGCTTACGTTACGTTTTATCGGTGGTTGAAGTCAGAGAATGCAAAGTTAGTTCTAGCGGATCGATTCTGGGACCCAACATTTCATGGAAATACTGAAAATATTGTTGTTTTCTTATAAACAACGAGTTTTCAGATTTTAAATTTCCAAACTTCTGTGGTTCTTTACTGATGTTTTCTATATGCAAAGTATTTTGTGATATTCATCCATCCGTGTGCACGCAGTGGCCCGTGATTTACTAGAGTGGGACCTTAATATTTTATGATTTTCCTGTATTACTCCTTCCGCTAAAGAGTGACTTTTATCAGTTACTCCTTAGGTTCACTTATTTTACACACTAGATGGCGCTTGTTAATAGTCGTTTTTTTCCATCTTACAGTATTTGCGCTGTAATTTGCTGTTTTGAAGCGATTTTTACAACCATCCCACTGCATTTTTATACTTTCTCTCTCGTCACTGTATGTTTTACAGTTATTGTGTCTTCCACTTCCAAACAATTGTGAAAATATTCACCTATCCACTGAAATGTGTGTGCATTTACAGATATTCCAACGCCCTTTACATTTTAGTGATTCTCATTGAAAATACCAACCATTTCGTTGTTTTTCTAATTTTCGTTTATGCATGTAATTTGATTAAAGACCTAGTCTCATGCTGTGTCGTAGGTAAAGTACTGTCCATTTCAGGCTATTGTGAGATTTTCGTCGTAATGAATTAGCAGATATATGGAATCAGCTCTGACGCAGATGATCTACTTTTTTATCTACTTTGGTCGTATGGTTTATTAGAAAGATACACATAGGGAAGATGTATTAGTGTTTGAACTTTAATTATCTTGTGAGATGTGTGAGAGAAAGCAAAGAATACATAATGAGTTTTACGAATCTATGGAGAAACGTGCATCTGAAGAATTAGTTTAAACAAACTTGCAATCGGTCTTTCATTCTAAATACTTGTTGCTTGCCTGCTAAAACAATTCACTGAAATTCCCCCTCGTATGCCTCCCAAAAGGTACATATTTGTCATCTTCAGGTATGAAGGCAGGAGTTGTGTAAGCATGACAGGAATGAATTTCATAGTATCTGACACATAGTTTTAGCACTTCTCCGAGGAGGCGCTCATAATACGTGTCATCCCAATTTTCAAGCTCCTAATAATGTTCCAGTTATATTTCATAACCTAAAGGACAGCCATCTTATTACGCAAGGAATGATCAAAAATAAGAAGATTAATTGTGTTCCCAATAATACGGAAAACAGCATTCTCCCTTGGAACTTTGAATTTCATAGATTCTTATCAATTTTTAATGGAACAATAATGCTGCTTTTCATTATCTGATAACAGTAGGAGATTTGCGTGCGCTTTAAATCTGAATGGTGTGATGTAGAGTGGGAACACCGCTTTCTCGTGTCCAAAAACATTGACAGATATGTTGTTCATTTTTACGAATTTAGATATATTTTTCTTCTAAATGTATGTAGTTGTTAAGGCATTCAATTTATTACAGGCTCATTCACAGTTAATACAGGATTTACATATGTGGAAAGTAGTCCCAGTGGTAATGGAAAAAAAAGAGTTAATTCCTAGTTCATTGGTAGCAAAATATCCCGTGCTTTTCCCGGTTGGTGCCGTAGAAGCTTCTAATAGCATGCTCAGGGTAGGAGATCATTTGACAGTCGAAGTAAACACAAGACGGCCATGTGTAAAGCAGAGAAAAAAAAAACTAACAAGAATTGTGTGTACTAAATGTAACTCTTTGAAAAAAATTTGTTTTGCACTGTTTCATCAATATTCACGTTACTGCATTCATTCCAATAAATAATTCAGCGAAACATTAATATATACATCAACTACTGATTTTTCTTGGCTGATTAACTGGTTTTCCTTGGTACAAAATAATAATAGACCGTAGAAATGTAACTTTTTGAGGGTACTGAAGATGTAAAATGAAAACATTCATTCTCTTTGGAAACGAACATCCCATATTCCACCGATATGTTATTTTTCTCAGTCTGCAAATCTCCTACTTCTCGCCTTCCTAACGGCTACTAAAGGACTCATTGAACTATGCAGAATCACACCCTGCTTGTCACTTTGAATGAATTTTCATACCTTGACCTTAGTTCTCGTACCTTTTACAGTTTTCATCCTTACGAATCTTTTGAATAATATCGTGTGTTTCTTCTCATCAGTTCTGGAAGACTATGTTTTAGCACGAAATCAGTTTGTGTTCTTAATGAATGCTGTGGAATTATTTACCAAGTTTCTATTTTTAATGAAGGAAATCGTGTTATCAGTAGCAGATGCAAATATTGTTGAGCGGATAGCAACAGATCTGTCTGCAATCACCCGTTAAGAAAGTGACCTTGTCACCAACACATCCTGCTTGTTGCGAAATGCATGATGAACGGTCGAACTCGCAAAATACGGATAAAAGAATTGCAACACCCTCGTTGCCATTCAAAAAAAAGTTTAGTGGAAAAATTTCAGATGAGAGTGGAAGTTAAAATTTTTTAATTGCTCAGGACTTAACCATCCGTCAGTAAAACGTGATCCGTGGTGTGGAACAATTTACGGTCACCATATCACACATAATGACGAATAAGTTTTTAAAACAGATTTTTTTTATTAAATTTTTTTACCCAATGGCATTTTCTGTGGGAAAACAGTTACTGCAGGCTAGTCCTTGAAAGGGGGGTGGAACTGTTAATGAGGGGGACTTTGATAAGAGTTTTAATTAATGTAGGGTTTTTAAGAAAGGAGGACTTTTTGATGATTAACGAGTTTATCGAAGAGGATCGTCAAAGGATCAGTAA
This sequence comes from Ryuthela nishihirai, assembly GCA_038380435.1. Taxonomy (NCBI): domain Eukaryota; kingdom Metazoa; phylum Arthropoda; class Arachnida; order Araneae; family Heptathelidae; genus Ryuthela; species Ryuthela nishihirai. The sequence continues at coordinate 30,144,759 of JAWZYU010000007.1, read as the reverse complement.
TCGTGGTCCCATTGTGATTCACCATTTAATATCTTTTAATTTCACAGGACATCCGTGAATAAAAACGTGGTCGGGTACCGAACACGTATTCTAAAGCGGGACTTTTATGACACCCATACAGGTCAATCCATATCATACATAATGGGGAATAAGTTTTTCCTTTTATTAAATTTTTTTACCCAATGACATTTTCTGAGGTACAGTCTTACTGTAGAATAGTCCTTCTAGTCACGGAGTTAAAAGAAATACGTAGGTTATAAACGAGGTTACACAGAAATAAAGCTAGTTATAAAGAATACGAAGGTTGTGAAAAAACGTAGGATAATAAAAAACCTAGGTTAATATCTGAAATATAAAACTCAAGCTATAATAAAGAGATACGTGATTTATACCCCGTTTGAGACACATCTAAGCCACTTCATCAAGTAAAAGGTATAGCCGAGCGCGATGACGCTATCAGCACTGGGGTAGAGGGTTCAAATCACTGCGTTGGAAGCAAATTTTTTTAAAATACAGGGGATGTACTAAAGTTGTAGGTCACCATATTATCCCTTTTTACATAATGACGAATAAGTTTTTAAGTTTTTTTTTCCTTTTATTAATTTTTTGCCCATTGATATTTTCTGTGGGACAGTCTTTTAAAACTGTAGATTTGTCCTTCTTCTAGTCATGGAGTTCATTATAAGAAATACACTGAAAAAAGTTAGTTATAAAGAATACGAAGGTTGTAAAAAACGTAGGATAATAAAAAACCTAGGTTAATATCTGAAATATAAAACTCAAGCTTAATAAAGAGATACGTGATTTATATGGCTATACCCGTTTGAGACACATCTAAACCACACCATCAAGTAACAAGGCATAGCCGAGAGCAATGAAGCTATCGGAGGGTTCAAATCACGCTGTCGGAAGGAATTTTTTTTTAAATACAGGAGACGTACTAAAAATAGTATGGACACTGGATGAGACCGATTAAACATGTATAGAGAAAACTGATTTGCTTTAAAGAGGGGAGGGCTTAAATTATAGGTGAGTCAACCAGGGGGTCTATGAAGATGGGTGGGCTTAAAATATGGGTTAATCAGGGGAAAATCGAGACTATTCGAGAAGGGGGGCTGAAAATATAGGTCGACCAGGGGGTCTATTAAGAGGGTTTAAAATATGGTCGGTTGAGACATAATGGTCAAAGTTCAATCTGAGAAGGCAACGTGGACGATTGCAACACAGGTCAATTTCCGGTCGATTGCGAATAGGGGTCAGAGTTCAATCTGAGAAGGCAACGTGGACAGTTGTGACACAGGGGTCAATTTCCGGTCGGTGACGTCATAGGGGTCAAAGTTCGATCTGAGAAAGCAACGTGGACAGTTGCAACACGGGTCAATTTCCGGTCGATTGCGACATAGGAGTCAAAGTTGAATCTGAGAAGGCAACGTGGACAGTTGCAACACGGGTCAATTTCCGGTCAGTGACGTCATAGGGGGAAAGCACAGTGCGTGGGGGCGCCCTAGGTTGGCACCACACTACTCATATCATTATTTGCTTAGTCAAACCACCGACACTTCAGCATCTAGAATACACCTATCCCTCGATTTACACTGAAGATAGGTTCCGCACAAAACCGTGTAAATTGAAATCTTGGATTTTGCTATGTAAAACCGTGTAAAACGAAAAAAACTCTAAAATGTGCATAATTCAGTTTCGATTTACACGGTTTGATTTCGATTACACGCATTTCGATTTACACGGATTTCGATTTACACGGTTTTGTGCGGAACCTATCTTCAGTGTAAATCGAGGGATAGGTGTAGTAGTCAACAGGAGATATTTTCTCGTTGTAGCATTACAGCGCGACAACAAATGAGCTGCAGCAAAATTAAGAGGAAAACGAATAAAATTGTATGGTAAACTCAAATAGAAAAAGAAATTCAGATAACTAAAGCTTTTATTTTTTCTTCTGATCTATAATTCAATCCCCTCATCAAATAGTTACGTACTGTGTCGGCCAATACACTTAATAATACGGCTTTGGTTGAAGTAAATGTTTTCATAATTAAATAACAAATGCTCTAAATTTGAATCTGAAAACACCGTCCGATCGCCGAAGTTAAGCAGCTTTTGGCGCGTTCGGTACCTGGGAGGGTGACCATTTGTGAACACCGCATGCAGTAGGGAAAAAATCTGCTGAGGGCCCGCCATCCTCACAGATCCCTCTATTATGGCGAATTTAACTAACAGGCTCCTGTCAGACCTCTGTGGCAAGCATCTGCTTGAGGAGGTATTTATTTTTATCTTATTTATTAATGCGCTTATTTTAAATTTTTCTTTTGATGGCGAAATTGTATCAGAAATAAAAAGTATCATTAATTTCTTTTGTTATTTCAATTATCAGTAGCCTCACTTCAGAGCCTTTGATCTAGAATAAAAGACGTTAAATTTCTTACTATCTTGTCACAAAGGAATTATTTTTCATTTAATAATTTGTTTATTGCAGAGCTCCTAACATGCCAGTCGTGCAGTATAGGAACTAACAACCCCAAATTTGCTGTTAGGAAAATAAGACCCCCCTCTCCCCCCACCCGAAATTTTAGGATGATTATGTAATAATATCAGATAAAGATTGAACTTATAAAAGTTAAGTGTTCTGTGTATTAATTTGTTTTCAAACCACTTATTATTATATTACGTGAAATTATATGTTTTATGGGAATTAAAATTATGCATCTATATCTATATTTTTTCAGTTCCACCAATTTTTAAAAGTTTTGCAAACCATTCTTCCGGTAAATATTCCGCTATGAATTCTTTTCTAAAAATTAAATATTCCCTCAAGCAGTCGCCCTGAAGCAGATTACGAGCCTGCCGGGCTATCGACTAGGCCAGGCATGGCCAACTGTTTTTGCCCGCGGGCCGGATTGGAAAAAAAAATATTTTCACGGGCCGGACGAAATATTAAAATTGAAAAATGTTAAACAAAACACTTATTTCTTTAAGTAAACAAAATTTTATTATGAAATTTGTTTATGAATAATTTTAAGTAAATCAATACAACAAATTAACATAATAACTAATGCGACGTGTGAGGCGGTTTGCATCGCTTATTATTTTTTTAATATCTGGTTCTATACTTGTAGTAGCTATTCTTAACACAGCCTCCAAATGTAAATCATTCAATCTTGATAATAATTTTTGATAATAATAAGATTTTCTTTATAACGGAATGTTTTTTAAACAATATAGAAGTATCGAGAATTCATTCGATTAATTACTAGAAGCTAAATGCTAATATTGAAAAATTGTTCGCGGGCCACATAAATTCATTACGCGGGCCGGATCCGGCCCGCGGGCCGTATGTTGGCCATGCCTGGACTAGGCCATACCCGCCCCTCTCGCCGAAGAAACAATGGATATGCATATGTTATCGTATGTCAATAATAAAATTATTACCTTATATCTGAATATTTCAATTATTTTTATTTCAATGCAAATTGAAAAACAAAAGAGGATTTTTTTTCCCGATAATTATTCATCTAATGGAGTTATTTTTAACCTGAAAAAAGTCGTACCCTACGTATAGATGTGTCTTTCTGCTGCGGTCTCGCCTTCCTCACAAATTTTGTCTGTAGCGTATTATACTGACAGGTTCCTGTCAGACTTCTCTGAGAAGGAGATGTTTGAGAGATAATTTATTTTTATTTTCATTTTATTGCATAAACTGATTATTTTCCTAAGAAACCGAATTCAGTTTCGTGAATTGAAACAAATATTTGTTCTCAGTGAAAAATTATAGAGTCGAAAAGCCATTTTACTGACTGCATCTTATCTCTAGAAACTACCCTTCAGATTGTCACTAGAACGCAACCAGTTGATGAGAATGTGACCTTCAGCTGCGGGAAACAATGGAGGTGCGACTTTGGCTGGACTGTGCATGGAGCGAATATCTGTGCTTTGCAGTGGTCAGCAGCATGCATATTACCATTCTCTGTAACCCATCCTAACCTGCAGGATACTGCAGCAGTAAGCGGGGTCATACCTCTAGGGCAGGGGTGGGCAATTGTTTTGGCTCGGGGGGCCACTTTGTGGAAGCGGAGGTTAGCGGAGGGCCGCACTTTTTAAAATGATTGCATTCATTAGTTAACTTTGCATTTCAGAAAAGGTATAAATTGTACCATAAAAATCAATAAATATAAATTAAATAAAATAGTGGCAGTTTTATTCAATTTATTTATTGTGCTGATTTCATATCATCTGTAGATGCAAGCACATTTAATTTTAGAATCAATTTAATGAGACAAATGAACCCTATCACACTTTTCTACATTTTTTTTGAAATCAGGAGTGAGATTGCTTGTTGAGATTCTCATCACAGCCTGCAAGTTAATGTCTGTCAAAGAGCATCTATATTTACTCTTGATGATCTTCAAGCAAGAAAAACTTTGCTCACAAATATATGTAGACCCAAATATAGAGAACATTTTTTCAGCAAATTTCTTCATACATGGAAATTTTTCAGCAGACAAAGATTTGTAAAAGTCAACTAATGTTACAGCATTAAACATTTCTTTCACAGTGTGATCTGACTGCATGTCAATAAGTTCAAGCTGCAGCTCCTCAGGTGCTGTGTCAATATCAGCAGTGATGGGATAAGAGAGCAAATTGAATTTAGGCTCGATTTTCTTAAAATCCTGAAATCTGCTTGTGATCTCGTCCTCCAAACTCTGCAGATGATCCCTTATCTTAGCAAAAACACTTTCAGGCACTTTCTGTTTTCCTAATAAACGGAAATGACAAAAATTGCCTTCACCTGCTTGCCTTGCAAATAGACCTAGTTTTGCTTTGAATGATTTCACATGCTTCCACATTTCATGTGCAAACAACCCCTTTCCCTGCAATGTCACATTCAGTTCATTCAATTTCTCAAATACATCAGCTGCAAACATCGTCTCATATCTCCACTCCTCACATCCTATTTTTGTAACAAAATCATGAGATATCTGCTTCGTGTCCAGAAATAAGAGGATTTCATTCTGCAATGCCCAGACTCTTTTTATCACTTTGCCCAGGCTCAACCACCTCACACTGTTGTGATAAATTACGTCTTCATACTCTGCCTCCACATCCTCAAGAAAAGATTGGAACTGTCGATGGTGGAGTGCCCTTGCTCTGATTGTGTTCACCACACTAACAATAGGATCTACCACATGCTTTAAGTCCAGTGCAGCTTTACAAAGGCTCTCCTGATGCAAAATGCAATGAAAAGACAAGATATCACTCTCTGTGTCTTGTGCTTGTAACTTGTTTTTTAAAAGCTTAACCATACCTACATTTTTCCACTGAAAGCTCTGGCCCCATCTGTTGTAATGCTTGCCATTTTGTTCCAGGACAAGCCACTTTTCTCCACACAATTCACAGCACACTCAAGCAAGTCCTGACCAGTGGTTCTATCTTTCATTGATTCTAGGCCAAGTAATTCCTCTGTGATAACGAAATTTTCATTAATTCCACGGATAAAGATGAGTAATTGTGCAGTGTCTTCGTTATCTGTGCTCTCATCCAGTGCCAAAGAAAACCAAACAAAATCTTTGCTCGCAGTCTTCAGCTGTTCTGTGAGTTCGTCATTAATTGAGTCAATGCGCCGCACTATAGTCCTTCTTGACAATGAAATGCTTTCAAATTTGCTTCTAACATCAGGACACAATACGCTTGCACACTCTACCATACACTGCTTAATAAACTCGCCATCCGAAAAAGGCTTGTTGTGTTTAGCAAGGTTGTAGGCTACCATGAAACTTGCTTCTGTAGCGCTATTTTGAAGTGTTGATTGCTTTGTAAATAATGTTTGTTGCTTCTTCAGCCTTTTCACACACTCCGCAGCTTTTATTTTGCGTTCTTCCTTGGAAAGTTTGCAGCGAAATTCGCTATGTTTTGTTTCGTAATGTCGTTTCAGATTGTACTCCTTAAATACGTTATCGTTTCATGACACAATAAACACATTGCTTTATTCCCTGTATTACCAAAGAAATATTTGTTTGTCCATTCTTCATTAAACACACGATATTCATCACCGATTTTACGTTTTTTCGGAGGGTTCATGGTTTCACTAAAGTTGGAAATTTATATATTTACTGTTGCCAAGATCAACCGGAAAAGCACTGCGTATCGTATCTATACTGCGCATGCGTATTGATGTGGCCGTCCTAGTGGAAAATACGAGACGAAACTTCGGTCGCGCACGGGAAGGAAATCTCGGTTCAAGGCGGATTTTTCTGACTGTCTTGGCGGGCCACAAAAAACTCTTAGCGGGCCGCTATTTGCCCACCCCTGATCTAGAAAATCAATGAGAACTACTTTAACGTCATCTCAGACAGTTTTCCAGCTCCATTGAACAAGCGGGATTTTATCATGTTTCTTTTTTGGTGTTGTATCCTTCCTGCTGATTTTCAGACACTCGTAGACTCTATGGAGCTACGAATACAGGCTGAACTGGAAACAAGTGTTAGTCCAACACGATGTTAATGATTTTACGTTGCCCTTTCGTTTTTCCCCCATTACCTGTAGATGTTAATAATCTAAAAAAAATCGAAAAACATCTGATAGTGCTGTTACTATTATTACTACCATTTTGTTGTAGTTATTATTATTACGTTGTTGTAGTAGTTGGGTCGCTTTACCTCTGAGCGGCACTTTTTTTGCACACAATAGAGAAAATGGCCAGGCATTAAGGATCTCAAAGTCTCAGAGAAGGTGGGGGAAGGGGACCCACTGGAACAGCTGTTGGGAGACAGATGGTAGCTTCCCGTCAATGCTATCCAGCATTTTCGTTTACGTGTACAGGGTATGGCTCTCCCACACATGCGGACTACGGCTTAACGACCCATCCGGTGGACGGCGGCCTCTCCAAGTTCATCTGTGCCATGTAATAACTGAGGCAAGGAGATTTGCGTACATAACTCTTAATGTTGGCCCAGCTGGGACCCCAACCAGAGAACTGCAGATTACGAGCGTAGTGTGCGACCGACTGAGACACCCTGTCCCCTACAGACAGAGACCTCCTATTGACTGAACCGTTACATGATGCCTTGAAAGAATTCCTCTTTTTACGAATCCACTAAACACATGGACAAAAGAGATAAATAAGCAGACAGCACTTCCTCAACATTTAGCGGAAAAAGTACATGAGAAAATGTTTATATTGGGTCTCACCATTGTTCGTAAATCTAGATCAGCTGACATTGACTTTCAGTGTATTATAATCTCGAAATGAGAAAGAACTTTTCATAACATTTGTTCAGCTACTGAAAGAAATAGCCTGAAGTGCAAATCCTACGTATCATCGCACATGCATAAGCTAAAGTTGTGAAAAAATATATTTTCTGGTGTCGAGGTAGATATGGTCTACGTCCGTTTAGGTGTTCAAAAGTTTAACAAAGTTCGTGATGCTAGAGTTTAGAGTTTATAATTTAGTCAGAATCCTGGTTATCAAATGTATCAGCAGGTAAAACGTTCTGACATTATGAAAGAGCTGTTTCAATTTTTACCCAACAAAGAAGACTTTAAATTGTCCGTGAGGTGTATTAAACTGTGGGCTAAAAGGCGTGGTGTGTATTCCAATATACTTGGATACAAAAATGGCCTCTCATGGGGAATATTAGTCGCAAGAAAATGCCAATTTTATCCAAATGCGAGCTGTTCAAAATTAGTTAATAGGTTCTTTATGATGGACATGAAGTTCCATGCGTTCGAGGAAACGGTTGGGTCATTCCACAACAGATTTTTTTTTAATCTCGTATCTTGTACTTGAATGGAGATATGCGTTATGAAGATAAGACGGTGTTACGATGGGTACTTAATGGTTAGCTAACCATTTAGTAACGATCGTAATATTTTCTTATCTTTATCAGTATTCTTTTGTTAATGAAACAAGTGAGTAATAAAAGATTAATTTGTGACAGGTTTTTCCTTAACAAATGATATAATGTGACGAATATTCAAATGGAATGAATTATTTGAACCAATTAACTTTTACCACTTATGGAAGCATTCTCTTGTTTTGGTTGCAACCTCCTATTGGGAAGAGACATATTTGGGATTGTGCGGTTTGTTTGAATGAGGGATTGGTTTTATTTTCTTAAGCTTAGAATCTCATTGGAAATATTTATGAATGAAATACTAATTTTCTCTGTCAAAAAGGAAAACTTGAGTGTACTAGCCAATCGTTCTGATTAATTGGATTTGGTTTTAAAGTGAAGAATGTTAATCTAATCTTAGATATTAATAACTTTGTCCACATTATTACCAAACATGCTGTTGCATATAAGAGGAAGTGAACTATCTAAGAAGAAACCAACTAGGAACTATTTATTTGGAAGTATTCTGCATGCAAGAAGAAACAATGATCAGTAAATATACCCGTTTCCAAGAAAATCTTTCAGGAATTAGACGTTTCTGATGCGTATTACGTCCGGCAAAATATTTTCCTTCGAAGGATATATATTTTCGTTTAATTTCATTCATTTTGAGAAACTGGAAACACGTTTTAATACAATGCTCACTGTTGTGGTGTATTGTCAATGCTTTTCAATTTAAAAGGGAAAACAACAACATTTTAGCTTTCTTATTTTCGTTGATATCAATTTTGAGTTATTGTACTAGGAATTTATTTCAAATGTTGGAAAAAAAGTTTTTTTCTACTTTGTTTTTGTAGAGTTTAGTAGATTTTGCAGAATAGTAATTAAGAGTTCTTGAAGAATATCATATACTTGAAACATTTCGAAATGAAAAAAATATTTTCTCAGAAAGGAAAATTGACGAATGGTGTTGTATCCCTCCTGCTGATTTTCAGAAACTGGTAAACTCTGTGCAACTACGTATACAGGCTGTACAGAAAACAAGTGTTAGTGCAACACGATGTTAATGATTTTACGTTGGTCTTCGGTATTTGTCCATTACCTGTAGATGTTAATCATTTAAAAAATATCGATAAATATCTGATTGGGCTACTACTACTCCATTTTGTTGTTGTTATTATTATTATTACTGTGTTGTTGTTATTATTGCTATTTTTACTGTGTTATTGTAGTAGCGTGTATGGTGGTTATTATACAAACACTTATCTTTCGTTGTGTTTCCAGAGTTATTGATCTACTGAAGGACGATAAATGGCGGAAGACGTTGGACAACACCCACAAGCGAATCATCTTGGTGTTACATCTTCCGTAGATGAGCATTATCCAACAAACAGAGACCGTTTATTAACTGAAGATTTAAATGAGGCTTTGAAAGAATGCCTGTTTTATGAGTTCCCGAAAGAAGGTGTGCATCGAATGAAAGTCCTGTGAAAAATTCACAAACTGTAGAGTGTGTCTCACGGCCGATTGGTTAGCGCGCTTGGCTACTGATCTTAGAGATGGGTTCGATGACCTGGTAAGGCATGGATGGATGTGTCGTTTTTCTGCTGAGTTTCTGCCATCCTCTGACCTTTTACTCTGGCATATAAATTGACAGGCTCCTGTCAGGCCTCTAAGGCAAGCAGCTGCTTTAGGGTGTATTTATTATTATTACAGATAACAGAAATAAGAAAACAGCCCTTCCCTAACATTTATAGGAAAAAGAACATGCGAAAATGTTTAAGTTTGGTCTCACGAAATGCGCGTAATCTCTAGAACAGCTGACATTGTCTTTCTGTGTATTACATCTCGAAATGTGTTGAGAAAGGACTTTTCACAACATTTGTTCAGTTTGTCCTGAAATGTAAAGTCTACGTACCATCAGATATGCATAAGTTCCAGTTGTGATTATTGTATTTTCTGGTGTCGAGAAAGATATGGTCTACGCTCGTTTTGCTCTTCATAGCGTTAACAAACTTCGAGATCTCAGAAATCACAATCTACTCAGAAACCTGCATATCAAGTGTATCCGCAACTTAAACTGTTCTCGGATTACAGAAGGGCTATTCCTATTTTTAAACAACAAAGAAGGTTTTAAATTATCCATGAAGTGTATTAAACTGTGGGCTAAAATGCGTGGTGTGTATTGCAATATACTTGGAGGCAAAGGAGCTTTTCCTGTGTAATATTAGTCGCAAGATTTTGTCAATTTTATCCAAATGGGAACTGTTCAAAAGTAGTTAATAGGTTCTTTATGGTGGTCAGAAATTCGTAGTCGAAGATACCAGAGCGTTTGAAAAACTTTCTGCCTTCAACTACCGCACTTTTTTTTTAAATCTCGGATCCTGTACTTGAATGGAGATATGCATTATGAAGATAAGACGATGTTACGATGGGTATTAAATAGTCAGCTAACCATTTAGCACCTATCGTAACATCATCTTATCTTTATCACTATTAGTGTGTTAATGTAACAATGTCAGCAAAAACTGTAATAAAAGATGAATTTAAGAAAGGTTTTTCCTTAAAAAATGATATAATGATAGGAAAATACAAATGACACGAATTATTGAACCGATTAACTTTTACCACTTGTACATCATCATCATCATCATCATCATCATCATCATCATCATCATCATCATCATCATCATCATCATCATCATCATCATCATCATCATCATCATCATCATCAAGCAGCCATGGGCTACGGAGGTCCAACCAGACCGTTCAATTTAGTTCTCCAAGCAAGTCTATCCTGAGCTACATCTACTGCATCTGGCCACTGCACACCAATTCTAACAAGGTCCTGTTTGACATTGTCTTCCCACAGCATCCTAGGTCTCCCCTACTTTCTGAGGCCTTTAGGCACACTGTTCATAACCCTATTCGCCAATCTATAATTATTCATACGGGCAACATGGCCAAACCAACGGAGTCTCTCTCTGCACAATATGCTGCTTAAAGGAGGTTGCAAACTCCTTTGCCTAATCTCATCATTAGTTACAAAGTTGAACCACCTAATGCCCAAGATACTGCGTAAGCATCTGGAATCAAAAGCATCTAGTTTCCTGTTATCTTGTTTACAAAGTGTCCAAGTTTAACTACCATAACTTACCCTAGAAAGAACCAAACTATTATACAGTCTGATTTTGGTCTTTAGGTGTATACGCCTATTTCTCCACACTCTCCATAGGTTCTTAAAAGTCCCAGCAGCAATCCCTATTCGTCTGTTAATCTCATGCCGCACATCACCATTATCTGTTACATAGCACCCAAGATAATTAAACTGTGACACCTGCTCAAGACTGCAACCATTCAGATTAACTGAATCACAGCCTGCCTGACCAATTTTCATTACTTTAGTTTTCTCTCTGTTTATAACCAAACCTACTCTACTACCGGTCTCATCAACAGCTCGAATGAAAGAGTTCATCTCATAACATCATTTGTCAAAAGGGCTAAATCATCAGCATAATCTAAATCAGAAATTTTCGAATCTCCAGTCCATTTAAGGCCAAAATCTTTCCCTTGAAGTGAATTTCGCATAACATAATCAATAACCAAGCTAAAGAGAAAAGGAGACAAAATGCACCCTTGTCGAACACCAGAAGTAATGCTAAACCAATTGCTACAAGCCTTACCAACTCTCACACACGACTCAGTGTTATTATAGAGAGCTTTCATAATGTTAACTAACTTGTGTGGTATACCATATGATCTCACAATCAACCACAAATTATGACGATCAACAGAGTCGAAAGCCTTTTTGAAATCAACAAAGCTAGCAACCAAAAGTTTCTGAAACTCTAAACATTTCTCAAGAATCCGCCTAAGTGAAAATATCTGATCCACACATCCCCTACCACTTCTGAATCCACATTGCTCATCACGCAATTGACTGTCAACCAGATTCTTAATTCTATTAAGCACAATCATGGAAAGAACTTCACCTGGAACAGAGAGTAGGCTGATACCCCTATAGTTATCACAAGAACTGCGATCACCTTTTTTGAAAATAGGGATAACAATAGCTCTGGTAAAATCCTTAGGAACCATGCCTTTATCATAAAAGATATTCAGAATTTCAGTCATCCAAGTGGTAACCAAAACATTCCCAGCTCTAAGCATTTCGGTAGTAATTTCATCTACTCCTGGGGATTTATGTAGTTTAAGTTTAGAAACAGCCACAATAACTTCAGATTGTGTTATAGGGCCAACATTGAAGACACCAATGCATCTATCATCATTAAAAACAATGGGAGTAGAACTAACCACATTGTTTAGAACATCACTGAAATGCTCAGCCCACCTAGCCATGACAGAATCCTCCCCTTTTATAACCTTACCATGTTTATCCTTCAATCCTTGTATGCCTGTCCGTTTTCTACCACACAAAACATTAACTATCTGGTACAGCTCTCTGCTGTTGTGCTGTCTAACTGCTTCCTCGGCTTTGTCAGCCAAACCATCAAGCCAAAGATTCTTATCAGCAGCTAACTGATCTTTTACACGTTTATTAAGCTCTCTGTAATGCTTTCTATTAGGACTAGTAGGGTATTGATTAAAGACATTCCTGCAGTTCTTTCTTTCCGAAATAAGCTCAAGTGCCTTATCACTCAGATACTTCTGTCTCTTCTGCTCCTTTTTTCCTAAAAGACTACTGTTAGTGTCCATAAAAGCCTGTTTAAAATGATCCCATTCTTCCTCAACTTCAGTAGTAAGCAAACCATGACTGTCATAATGACTAAGTAACCTATCATGGTAAGCTTTGGCTATAACTGGATCTTTAAGAGCTTCAGTATTAAAAATAAATTTTTTAACCCTAGCACAACACTTTTTAAGTTTAAGTTGCAACAAACTTTTAACAAGGTAATGGTCAGATCCAATTTCAGCTCCCCTATATGCCCTGGTATTCCTAACAGAACTAGCCCATTTGCTGTTAATTAATATGCAATCAATCATATTCTTATGCAGCCCATCAGGTGAAACCCATGTGTACTTATGTATGTCGCGGTGTTTGTATCGTGCCCACAGAAATTGATCCTGCGGACACGACTTGGGCCGGGGGGTCCTAGGATATGCTTTTCTAATGTGAGTACAAAGACTTGTTTTGGTCACCCAGCTTCCACGAACTTGTCCATTACACCGGATAACACCGGTGGCGACCATCGCCCTGGGTGTAGAAATTTCTGGACTAGAGTCGCGCTCGACATCAAAGGTTCCGAGTAGGCGGAGCGATTTTCGGCTCAAGCGTCCACAACCAATAGTGAGTGCCCGTGTCAGTCTTCCGCGCTGACCACCGCTAGAGGTCGCGGTGGGAAAAGGCGGCAAGGTTGAACAGTGAGAGGCCTCGTGTCTCTCGTCTTGATGAGTTGTCTCCTCTCGTCGCGCAGTCCGGTCGATCAGTCTCTCCCCTTCCGCCCGACGAACAATGCTAGTACCTGCGAGGAATGAGCGCGAGCCTCCTTTGTCTGGCCGAGATTAGGCAGATGGGCTCCCAGTCGACAGTGCCGGACTTCCCATCCAAGGCTTCTGCAGCGGCTACGTGAGACAGGTAAGGGTCACCATCATTTGTAAATCTGGATTTTTCCTTTTAAATACTATTGTCTGTCTGCCACCGCCACCGTGCTACAGGAAACGGACTACGGAACATGACTTTGGAGCTAGTAGCTCGGACTTAATGGATGGACTTTGCCATAGCAATTTCTTGGCTCCTCATTGTAAAGGCTGACATTGCCTAAACGCTGAGTAAAAGAAGCTGTATCCCGACGAAGGGAGTAAGTTGTGTTAGAGAGTATTTTAGTAATGCTGTTTTTAATAAATTGTGTGTAACTGGGAAAACATGACTCCTTTCCATTTTTCATTATTGTAAGTAAAGTTTTTGGGTTAATATGAAAGAGTGCCTTTTTCGGTAATCAGCGCAATCGCAGCACGGCCAATTACCAGGAAAGGAGTCAAACATTAATGTCGGACCGCCCTAATACGAAAGTGGGGGGGGGGGGTCACGGCATTTGTAATAAGTGTTAGTTATTCTGAATCCATTGAGTTTACTTACCTGTAGGAGACGTTGCCCATTGCCATTGCAGCTACCAATACCAAAAGGGCCTATTACTCCTCCCCAAAGGTCAGAGTCAGTACCAACTTTGGCATTGAAGTCACCAAGAACAAGGGTAATATCTCCTTTCTTGACAGAATTCAAAATATCCTGAAGTTGTTCATAAAACCTATCCTTCTCATCCTCATCGGCATCCTCAGTGGGGGCATAACAGCAGATAACATTCAAGTCTTTAACGCTTGTCTGAAATTTTGCTGTAAGAAACCTTTCATTAATACACTCATATCCTAGAAGAGCATCGCTAGCGTGTCTGCTGAGAAGCAGACCTACGCCTTGGTGATGCTTATTGTCGTCCCTCCCTGAAAAGAGAAATTTAAGATTATTTTTAAGAATCTGACCTTTATCTGTCCATCTGGTCTCTTGCAAGCCGAGAATATCTAAATTATAACGGTGGAATTCTTGTGTGAGGACATCAAGAGAAAAAGCTCTGTGCAGAGTCCTCACATTCCAACTACCTATGGAGAGAAAATGGTTAGTGGGATGTTTAAAGAAACTATGTTTATTGAGAGAGGGAATGCCGACAATATCAAACAGCCCCCTAATCGCAGACATGGGGCAAAGACCCGTTCCCCCACTACTAAAGGCTGAAGCCATCTACACTGGAAGACTTCCTCCAATGTAGAATTTGACGATGCCAATAGAAGCAAAGAGTTCAGGTGCCTGCGATGACTTCTGCTCAGGATTATCCACCAGCTGATAAACATATCCTGTGAATCTATTCACTTGGGGCTGTCAATCCACAAACAAACAGAAAACACAGCGGAAGATTTTCCCTTCACAGAAGCCCACCAGTGCAGCAAAATCAGGATCCATAATCAAGCTCAGAGCCATATATCTGTCCAGTCCAGTAGGTTTATATGGTCAGCACCAGGACCCTGTGTGGTTGACCACTCCTCAGCAGGGTAGAAAAAAAAGAAAAGTAGCCATAGTTGTCCAGATCAGTAGGCCACACTAATCTGGCAGCCCTCCCCTTCCGTTCACTTCCACAAGAGAGTATCTCTTTTGAAAGTTACTAACGGTCCGCACCACGAGAAGGCGGGGTCGGACATTAGGTGCTAGGCCTGGCCGGTTCTATGCATCATCACAGAGGATTGGTGCATAGCTCTCCTTCCAGTGACTACCTAGCTACCATTTACAGACCCCACTTGTACAAGCATTGCATTATTTTGATTATAACTTCTTATCAGGTGGTGACATTTTTGGACTTACGCGTTTGGCTGGCTTTCTTTAGAAATATAGTTTTCTTGTTTGAAGCTTAGAATCTCATTCAGAAATATCCGTTAACTCAATGTAATAGTAATTTTTATTGTTCAAAAGAAAATATTCAAGGTACTAGCCAAATTGGGTTGGTTTGTTTTTCCTCTGAGCGGCATTTTTTTTGCACACCATGGGTAAATGTCCAGGTCACAATGACCCCGAAGCCGAAGATTTAGGGAGGGAACTCAATGGAATTGCTTATGAGAAATAGATAAAAGCCTCCCGTCAAGGCCATCCAGTGTGTTCTTTAACGTGCACAGGGTATGGCTCTTCCGCACATGGTGCCACCCACTTAACGTCCCATCCGACGGACGGCTGTCTTCCCAAGCCCATCGGTGTCCCCTACTGACCGTGGTCAGGGCAAAGTATTAGCCAATCGCTTTCGTTATTTAGATTAGGATTCAAAGAAAAGAAAGTTAATGTTGTTTATCTAATGTTGAATAATAATAACGTTTTCTCATTGTTACAAAGCAAGTTGTTTCATGTAAGCAGAAGTGAAGTATGGAACGAAAAACAAAATAATTCCATGAAAGTGTTCCGCATGCAAGATGAAAGAAGGAAATGTTCCTGTTTCTAAAAAATTCCCTCATGATCCCAAGGTTTCTGATGCGTACTATGTTCTGAGAAATGTTTTCATTTGAAGAAAAATAGTTTCGTTGTATTTTTCATTGATTTTAAAAAACGGAACACGTTTGAATACCCTATTCACTGTTGTGGTGAAGTGTTAATTATATTTAATTAGCAGGAAAACAATAACATTTTACTTTCTTTATTTCCGTTGATATCAAGTTCGAATCTATTGTACAAGGAATATTTTTGAAATGAGGGGAGAAAACTTTATTTTACTTTGTTTTTGTAAATATTAGTAGATATTTCATAATAATAATTAAGGGTTCTTAAAACAAACTACGGTAGATTCTCTCTTATCCGGTCTTGGCTCAACAGGCCTGCGCTTTAACCGGTCGTTGCAACAAGCGGAAGCAAGTCGCCGAGTGTTTTGTTTATAGTAGAGTTCATATTTTCTTCAGTTCCTCGTTGTGAATATTGCAGTGCACAATGTACTGCGCGTATACAGGAGTATGTGTTGTGATCTATTAATTATTGTGTGGTACAAAATGAATGGGTGCAAACGTAAGCGTAATGTCGTTACGATGGAGATGAAATTAAAAGCGTTAGAACATATATACAAAGGTGATCCAGTAATGCATATTTGTGATGAACTAGGTGTTGGTAAAAGCACGGTGAATGACTGCAGAAGGGATGGAAAATCTTTACACTCAAGCCATTTTCATTCAAGTCGAGTCTGAAAAAATGCTTTCTTCTCGCTGCACTCTTAAAAAGCCGAAAAATGAAATTGTCGGTGATGCACTTTGGTTATGGTTCATACAAGAGCTTTGAATAGGAACGACAATCAGTGGGCCAATCTTGAAAGAAAAAACATTAATCCTTCATTCTGAAATCGCTAATGGGGGAGATTTTTCAGCAAGCGTGAGGCGGCTCTCTCGCTGGAAAAACGGCATGGTGTTCATTACCTTGGCGTTTGTTGTGAGAAATTGTCAGCTGATCCTTTAGCAGCAAATGAATTTTCAGAGAAACTTTTACTGCTTATTAAAGAAGAAGCAGAACAAATCTACAATGTAGACGAGACTGGGTTAAATTTTAAACTTCTTCTAACGAAAACGTTTCTGACAGCGCAAGAAACCTCATCATCCTCATCATCAGGAAACGAACAAAGAAAGGATCATTGTGGCTGTGTATAGAAATGCTGCAGGTACGCACAAACTTCCTCTTTTTGTAATTGGGAAATCAGCAAAACCTCGAGCATTCAAGCATTTAAATTTAGCTGATCAGCTAGTTTACTACAAAGCTAAAAAACCTGCTTCGATGGACTCGTATTTTTTAAGGAATGATTCTTTGCAGAATTTGTTCCAAAAGTAAAACACCCCTTGACAGGTCTTAAAATGCCTGTAAAGGCCCTACTCATTCTCGACAATGCCCCAACACACCCAAGCGAACTCATTTCTGACAAATGAAAGCCATGTTTTGCCACCTAATGTAACGTCTTTAGGGCAACCAATGGATCAAGGCTTGCTTGTAAGTTTAAAAAGGCGATACAAGAGAAAGCTTCTTTCAGAAATTCTACAGCGAACCGAAAATGACAGAATAGGACTTTTAAATGCTTTGAAACTTTGTCAACTAATAATTAACGACCTCAAGGAACCATTTTGTGATGCATTTAGTATGGGTATATACGTTGTCGATGCCCAAATCTTTATGAAGTTGTCTGTTAGTAACAACCAAGCGACATCAACAGCATACCTCAATATTTTTTTTTGCAAGAACTAAATGTTTTGTATATTCGTGGACAACTAATCTCAGCAAAATTTGTTTTTCTTATAAAGGATGGACATAGTGTTGAAATACATCCGTGATATACCGCTTCATCTCTGCTCCCCTGTCATTGGGGATTGAAGGAACTAAAATTAATTTAATCAAATAGTTTTATAAAATAGGTGGTAGTATTGTCAAATTTCATTTCTCTTTTTAGTTTATTTTCTTATTTCCTTCACTCGTAATTTGTTGTGGTTGCAATTTGTTTTAATAATTCGTAATTTGTCAAATCACTAGATTAAGTAAAGAAATTAAACGCCATATCAATTCTATCTTCTGTTGAAAGCTACGAAAGGAGACAGATTAATGGCGGTCTTAAAAAAGACGAGAGCAAAGAGAAAATGAATAATTCGGACCTTACGTTAGGTGGCGCTGCACTACAATTTCAGTTCGGTACTTCTATGTCTTCCCCTTTGTTTGTGAACTTTACAGTTCTCTTATAAATGGTAGTTGGCCTGTAAATGGTAGCTAGGCGTAAACTGGAAGGAGAGCTGTGTACCAATCCCTAGTGATGATGCACAGAACCGGCCAGGTCTAACACCTAATGTCCGACCACGCCTTCTCGTGGTGCAGGCCGTTAGTACCTTTCAAAAGAGATATTCTCTTTTGGAAGGGAACGGAAGGGGAGGGCTGCCAGTTCAGTATGGCCTACTGATCTGGTCATCTATGGCCACTTTTTTCTTTTTTTTCAACCCTGCTGAGGAGTGGTCAACTTCACAGGGTCCTGGTGCTGACCATTTATACCTACTAGACTGGACTTGTTTTTGGATTTGAGCTTGATTATGGATCCTGGACTTGCTGCACTGGTGGGCCTCTGTTGAGGGAGAGTCTGCCGCTGTGTTTTCTGTTTGCTTCTGGGTTGCCAGCTCTAAGTGAACAGAGGCATGGGATACCTTATATCAGCTGGTGGATAATCCTAATCAGAAGCCATCGCAGGTACCTTTCCTTACTTAGCTAGTTGGGCATCGTCAAGCCTAAACTGGAGTAATGCGTCTCAGGCAGGCCATGTGGCTCTTGAAAAAGTCCACTTGAAAAGGTGGTGCCTGAAGTTCCTACCAGCATCGGTGACTTCAGCCTTTAGCGGAAGAGGAACGGGTCTTTGCCCAATGCCTGCGATCAGAGGGCTGTTTGATATTGTTGGCCCTACCAATCTCAATAAACCTAATTTCTTTAAAAATCCTACTAATCATTTTCTCTCAGCAGGAACGTGGAACGTGAGGACATTACATAGAGATTATTCTCTTGATGTCCTCATGCAGGAATTCCAGCGCTATAACCTAGATATCTAGGCTTGCAAGAGACCAGATGGACAGGTAAAGGTGAGATACTTAAAAATAACTTTAAATTTCTCTTTACAGGGAGGGAGGATGGAAAGCATCACCAAGGCGTGGGTCTGCTGCTCAGCAGACATGCTAGTGATGCTCTTCTAGGATATGAGTGCATTAATGAAAGGTTTCTTACAACAAAATTTCAGACAAGCATTAAAGACTTGAATGTTATCTGCTGTTATGCCCCCACTGAGGATGCTGATGAGGATGAGAAGGATAGGTTTTACGGACAACTTCAGGATATTTTGAATTCTGTCAAGAAAGGAGATATTACCCTTGTTCTTGGTGACTTCAATGCCAAAGTTGGTACTGACTCTGATCTTTGGGGAGGGGTGATAGGCCCTTTTGGTATTGGTAGCTGCAATGGCAATGGGCAACGTCTCCTACAGGTAAGTAAACTCAATGGTTTCAGAATAACTAACACTTATTACAAACACTGCGACATACATAAATACACATGGGTCTCACCTGATGGGCTGCATAGGAATATGATTGATTATATATTAATTAACAGCAAATGGGCTAGTTCTGTAGAAATACCAGGGCATATGGGGGGGGCTGAAATTGGATCTGACCATTACCTTGTTAAAAGTGTCTTGCAACTTAAACTTAAAAAGTGTTGTGCTAGGGTTAAAAAATTTACCTTTAATACTGAAGCTCTGAAAGACCCAGTTATAGCTAAAGCTTACCATGATAGGCTACTTAGTCATTATGACAGTCATGGTTTGCTTAATACTGAAGTTGAGGAAGAATGGGGCCATTTTAAACAGGCTTTTTTGGAAACTAACAGTACTCTTTTAGGAAAAAAGGAGCAGAGGAGACAGAATTATTTAAGTGATAAGGCACTTGAGCTTATTTCAGGAAGAAGGAACTGCAGGAATGTCCTTAATCAGTACCCTACTAGTCCTAATAGAAAAGATTACAGAGAGCTTAATGAACGTGTAAAGGATCAGTTAGCTACTGATAAAAATCTTTGGCTTGATAGCTTGGCTGACAAAGCTGAGGAAGCAGTTAGGCAGCACAACAGCAGAGAGCTGTACCAGATAGTGAATGTTTTATGTGGTAGAAAACGAACTAGTATACAGGGATTGAAGGATAAACAAGGTAAGGTTATAAAAGGTGAGGATTCTGTCATGGCTAGGTGGGCTGAGCATTTCAGTGATGTTCTAAACAATGTGGTTAGTTCTACTCCCATTGTTTGTAATGACGATAGATGCATTGGCAGCTTTAATGTTGGCCCTATAACACAATCTGAAGTTAGTTTGGCTATCTCTAAACTTAAACTTCATAAATCCCCAGGGGTAGATGAAATTACTACAGAAATGCTCAGAGCTGGGAATGTTTTGGTTACCACTTGGATGACTGAAATTTTGAATAACTTTTATGATAAAGGCATGGTTCCTAAAGATTTTACCAGAGCTATTATTATCCCTATCTTCAAAAAAGGTGATCGCAATTCTTGTGATAACTATAGGGGTATCAGCCTACTCTCTTTTCCAGGTGAAGTTCTTTCCATGATTGTGCTTAATAGAATTAAGAATCTGGTTGACAGGCAATTGCGTGATGAGCAATGTGGATTCAGAAGTGGTAAGGGATGTGTAGATCAGATATTTTCACTTAGGCAGATTCTTGAGAAATGTTTAGAGTTTCAGAAACCTTTGGTTGCTAGCTTTGTTGATTTCAAAAAGGCTTTTGACTCTGTTGATCGTCATAATTTGTGGTTGATTGTGAGATCATATGGTATACCAGACAAGTTAGTTAACATAATGAAAGCTCTCTATAATAACACTGAGTCATGTGTGAGAGTTGGTAAGTCTTGTAGCAATTGGTTTAGCATTACGTCTGGTGTTCGACAAGGGTGTATTTTGTCCCCTTTTCTCTTTAGTTTGGTTGTTGATTATGTTATGCGAAATTCACTTCAAGGGAAAGATTTTGGCCTTAAATGGGCTGGAGATACGAAAATTTATGATTTAGATTATGCTGATGATTTAGCCCTTTTGGCAAATGATGTTGATGAGATGAACTCTTTCCTTCGAGCTGTTGATGAGACTGGTAGTAGAGTAGGTTTGGTTATAAACAGAGAGAAAACTAAAGTGATGAAAATTGGTCAGGCAGGTTGTGATTCAGTTAATCTGAATGGTTGCAGTCTTGAGCAGGTGTCACAGTTTAATTACCTTGGGAGCTATGTAACTGATACTGGTGATGTGCGGCATGAGATTAACAGACGAATAGGTATTGCTGCCGGGACTTTTAAGAATCTATGGAGAGTGTGGAGAAATAGGCGTATACACCTAAAGACTAAAATTAGACTGTATAATAGTTTGGTTCTTTCTAGGGTTAGTTATGGTAGTGAAACTTGGACGCTGTGTAAACAAGATAACAGGAAACTAGATGCTTTTGATTCTAGATGCTTACGCAGTATCTTGGGTATTAGGTGGTTTAACTTTGTAACTAATGATGAGGTTAGGCAAAGGAGTCTGCAACCTCCTTTAAGCAGCATATTGTGCAGAGAGAGACTCCGCTGGTTTGGCCATGTTGCCCGTATGGATAATTATAGATTGGCGAATAGGGTTATGAACAGTGTGCCTAGAGGCCTCAGAAGGAGGGGGAGACCTAGGATGCGGTGGGCAGACAATGTCAAGCAGGACCTTGTTAGAATTGGTGTGCAGTGGCCAGATGCAGCAGATGTAGCTCAGGACAGATATGCTTGGAGAATTAAACTGTGTGGTCTGGTTGGACCTCCGTAGGCCATGGCTGCTTGAGGATGATGATGATGATGATGATGATATTCGTGAAACACTTGCCCAAAGGGATATCACCCGATGGTATCTTGACCTAGTGGCGTGACTTGCCGTGCACGTGGCAAGAGCAGCATTCGTATGCAGATGGAAATGCAGAGCGGAAGAGTTGCTATGGAACTTTCGAGAAGTCTGCCTAGCTCCTCTTCTTTTTTTTTCTCATGGAAACAGGTCAGGAGGGAGAAATAAAGGATCGAGAGAGGGGAAAAGGCAAAAGGAGGTATTTCATTTCGAAATGGGGCCAGTTGGAGGATGTAGACAAAAATGGCGAAACCGGATCCAAAGGCATACGATTACGACACTCCCCACAAGATAAGCTTTCATTTGACAACCTAACTGTGGATGCTCATATTCGGAAGATGGAAGAACGATTTGCATAAATCTCCTTTTTTATGGGTAGAAAATTTGGGGGGGGGGGGATTTTTGCATTTCATAACGCTTCTGACACCCAAGTATTCATTTAATGCAGAATGTAGTACGTTTGGTGGAACAATTGCCTTGAGAAGAACACAAAGTGACACATGAAATAATAAGCTGAAAAAAATTGTCACGAATGACAAATATTAAAATTCAGCTTTAAGAGACAACATAGTTACCACGTACCGATAGATGGCGCCACTATTGGAATCAAATAAATTGCGGGAAAGCTAAATCATATTAGCTGAAGAAGAAACGTTAGTAGTTGATGGTGTAATTGTTAGCATACCTTGCCGGTTACTAGAAGATGTGGGTTCGAATCCGACTCATAGCACAACTAGTATTTCTCAGCTTATTATTTTGTTTTACATATGTACAGGAAATTTGTGACACTTTACCACGCAAAGTAACATCATTTGTCGGTTTGTGTGTTTGTCACATAATCGATAAACAAACAGACATATCACAAGGAAAAACAATAAGAAAATAGGTAAAACATATACCAAAAAGACGTGAAATGATCATTAAGGTGAAGAACTTGGTTGTGACATATTGATTTTAAAATATCAAATATTCTCGTTAAGATGTGTAACAAATGCTGAAATAGTAATTAAAATGAGATTATAATTAAATAATTCACAAATATTTAGTTTTTTTCAATTTATCAGTTAACCATATTCTCATACAATTTCTAGTTGAATGCTTTCAGGTAATTCATAACAGAAAATAAAATTTTGAAATCTGATTAAAAAATACTTTAGAATGAATATTAAAATTAATACATGTTTAATTAATTCTTGGCTTGAAATCCACAGAACAGTTAAACATTCGAAAACAAAGGTGTGTTTAGGACATTCTATCCCTCAGTAAATTTTTCATAATAATATTAACAGTTTATTCAACAACAAAACGACATATACTTTTACAATGAATTTGCTATTACATGTCATATAAAGTTCATAAGGTTTTGAAATAAATGGGAAAAGAAGCAAAATTGTTAACACTAAAATTTCCTAACTCCCACTCGAGAAGTTCTCGCGTGTGAGAGTAATGAAGAGTTGCGTTATAGATTATCGTAACATTGTGAAAACCATAACTTGTAATGATAAGGAAAGAACAAATTAACCTTAAGCAGTTCCTTGACTCAGAACTCCGACAAGAGCCTTTAGGGATTAATACATCATAGTTAAATAATAACATCATAGTAAGTTAATTTAATACACCATAGAAGTCTGAGCAAGCCGAGAACTCAGGAAAATAAATTTTCAGTAGTGGTTTGAACCCAGTCACTTTTATCCATAGACAAGCACTGTAACCACTTGGCCATATGCATATATCATATCATAATCGTTTAATGAAGTACTTGAGAATTATTCTATGCTTTCGTGCTCAAGATATGAATTGTTTACCGACCATAACCCATTTTTCTATTATATTTTGCATTTTTCACGGTTATAAGCAAATTCAGTATTTAAATTGCCACTGAGACTGACCTGAACACTGTAAATGTTATTTCAATCCCGAGCATGAACCAAGTGTGCTGGGCAACCAAGGGATGAATAATAATAGCTTGGGAAAGCCGCAGTCCATAAATCAGACTTTAAGCCTTGACTCAGTGTACAAGAGAGCCATATCCTGTGCGCCTTAAAGAGCATGAGGATTTAAATCACCAGGGCCTGATCTATGGGGAAGCATGTCCCCCTCCCTCACTTTCAGAATGCTAGTAATGGTAACAGAGGCAAACATTATTAAACATATTTATATTTCATGCATTTTTCGAGAAATATTTAAGGAAGATCTCAAAAATTGAGGGAGAATGTTATGATGCATTGGAAATCCAGTCTCTTGCATTCCCCCATCCTTTACATTATTTCGATTTGATTGTGTTTAAGATCTCTCCCCCTTTATTATTTCTGGATCCGGTCCTGTTAACTATCATCTCTTCGCTAACAGCTGTCCAGTCAGTCTTCTTCCCACAACATTCTCTCAGCCTTCCGGGATCTTGTTACCTGTCTATACACTGAAAAAATAAAAATGTTTTATGCTTTAAGAAGAAAATTGAGTTCGAAATTTCGAATGAATACGGAAAGGTTCATCCATCGCATGATAGCGTAATGAAATGGGTCAACGATAATTGAGTGGGAGTCAACTGCACTGATCATATGAACAATTTTTATGACAATTGAGTGGACTACAATTGGGTGGATTGCAATTCAATGGATACGACAACTGGGAAGATACGACAATTGGGTGGATTGCAATTCAATGGATACGACAACTGGGAAGATACGACAATGGGTGGATTGCAATTCAATTGATACGACAATGGGTGGATTGCAATTCAATTGATACGACAACTGGGAAGATACGACAATTGGGTGGATTGCAATACAATGGATACGACAACTGGGAAGATACGACAATTGGATGGATAATGACAACTAGGGGGATACGACAATTGGGATCTGGGGTGTAGAATCTGAGTACATGAGAACTATTTGGGGGGATATGGGAGGAGGATCTGAGTACACAAGAACGCTTTGGGGGATCTTGGGGAGGATCTGAGTACATGAGAACTCTTTGGGGATCTGGGGGAGGATCTGAGTACATGAGTACTCTTTGGGGGATCTGAGGGGAGGATCTGAGTACATGAGAACTCTTTGGGGGGATCTGGGGGGAGGAGAGAGAGGAAGAGATGGCAGAGAGGAGGAGGGGAGAGAGATAGGAAGAGAGGGCAGAGGGGAGGAGGAGACAGAGACAGGAAGAGAGGGCAGAGGGGAGGAGGCGACAGAGAGAGGAAGAGAGGGCAGAGGGGAGGAGGAGACAGAGACAGGAAGAGAGGGCAGAGGGGAGGAGGGGACAGAGAGAGGAAGAGAGGGAAGAGGGGACAGAGAGAGGAAGAGGGGGCAGAGGGGAGAAGGGGACAGAGAGAGGAAGAGGGGGCAGAGGGGAGAAGGGGACAGAGAGAGGAAGAGGGGGCAGAGGGGAGAAGGGGACAGAGAGAGGAAGAGAGGGCAGAGGGGAGGAGGTGACAAAGAGAGAGGAAGAGAGGGCAGAGGGGAGGAGGGGACAGAGAGAGGAAGAGAGAGAGCAGAGGGGAGGAGGTGACAAAGAGAGAAAAGGGGGCAGAGGGGAGGAGGGGACAGAGAGAGGAAGAGAGGGCAGAGGGGAGGAGGGGAGAGAGAGGAAGAGAGGGCAGAGGGGAGGGGGGACAGAGAGAAAGAGGGGGCAGAGGGGAGGAGGGGAGAGAGAGGGCAGAGGGGAGGGGGGGACAGAGAGGGCAGAGGTTAGGAGGGGATAGAGAGAGGAAGAGAGGGCAGAGGGGAGGAGGGGAGAGAGAGGAAGAGATGGCAGAGGGGAGGGGGGACAGAGAGAGGAAGAGAGGGCAGAGGTTAGGAGGGGACAGAGAGAAAGAGGGGGCAGAGGGGAGGAGGGGAGAGAGAGGGCAGAGGGGAGGGGGGACAGAGAGAGCAGAGGTTAGGAGGGGACAGAGAGAGGAAGAGAGGGCAGATGTTAGGTGGGGACAGAGAGAGAAAGAGAGGGCAGAGGGGAGGAGGGGAGAGAGGGAGGAAGAGAGGGCAGAGGGGAGGAGGGAACAGAGAGAGGAAGAGTGGGCAGAGGGGAGGGGGACAGAGAGAGGAAGAGAGGGCAGAGGTTAGGAGGGGACAGAGAGAGGAAGAGAGGGCAGAGGTTAGGAGGGGACAGAGAGAGGAAGAGAGGGCAGAGGGGAGGAGGGGAGAGAGGGAGGAAGAGAGGGCAGAGGGGAGGAGGGAACAGAGAGAGGAAGAGGGGGCAGAGGGGAGGAGGTGACAGAGAGGAAGAGAGGGCAGAGGGGAGGAGGGGACAGAGAGAGGAAGAGAGGGCAGAGGGGAGGAGGGAACAGAGAGAGGAAGAGAGGGCAGAGGGAAGGAGGGGGCAGAGAGAGGAAGAGGGGGCAGAGGGGAGGAGGTGACAGAGAGAGAAAAGGGGCAGAGGGAAGGAGGGGAGAGAGAGAGAGGAAGAGAGGACATAGGGGAGGAGGGGACAGAGAGAGGAAGAGAGGGCAGAGGGGAGGAGGGAACAGAGAGAGGAAGAGAGGGTAGAGGGGAGGATGGAACAGAGAGGAAGAGAGGGCAGAAAGAAGGAGGGGACAGAGAGAGAAAGAGAGGGCAGAGGGGAGGAGGGAACAGAGAGGAAGAGAGGGCAGAAAGAAGGAGGGGACAGAGAGAGAAAAGGGGGTAGAGGGGAGGAGGGGAGAGAGAGAGGAAGAGAGGGCATAGGGGAGGAGGAGAGAGAGAGAGGAAGAGAGGGCATAGGGGAGGAGGGGAGAGAGAGAGGAAGAGAGGGCATAGGGGAGGAGGGGACAGAGAGAGGAAGAGAGGGCATAGGGGAGGAGGGGACAGAGGGAGAAGGGCCGTGCATCGAACCGAATAAGATATTCGGAATGAATACTGGTTCGAAGTGCAACTTCTCGAACCATTTAGTTCAATGAAAGTAAATCTCGACCCCGTTTGATTTCCGTTTCCTGATCCCCACTGATCGTAATCTCGATCCCCACTGATTTCCGTTTAGCACGATAACATAAAACTCTTCTCTCTCTTTGCAAACTTCATACATGTTCAAAATTATTCTAACCTACATTTTTTTTTTGATTTGCGACATATAGGACAGAGAAGAATCCTGGAAGCTACTCCTAGCTTAATACAGGCCTTCTCATACAAGGACATGCCCTACTAAGACCGAAGTCACTGCTGACCACTGCCTTAGTTAGAGCTAACACAACACACAAAGCTTGCCTTGCTGGAACAGTCGCTAGCTGCCTAACCACTATGCCAGTTAAGGCATCGCTTTTCACTTCAAATTCTTTCCGACTATTTAAAAAAAATTACCTAAATTACTTTTCACTTCAAAAAAATTTTTTTCCCATCTAGTACCCTCTCTTCATACATTCACAGATATCAAAGTCTATCTTTTCATCAGACCCCGTCCCCGAAAATGTCATTTTACCGGTTGATTTTGTCATATGTTTCAAACAAATTTCTCAAAACTGTCTCGATTTGTCAAATTCTCCGATTTACCTGGCTTTCTACAACCGAATAATCCAGTGAAGTGTATGATAACTCAACAAACCACATCATTTTTTATCTCTTTCACACACACACCTCACTTTTGTGAAAATTTGTAAATATCTCGTCTGCCCGAAAAACTTAAATTACATTTTTTTCACATGAAACATCCCGGTTTTTTCTGATTTTCACATATATTTTCACAAAAAACAACACCGATTTCCATGGCTTTTTACAATCGAATAATCCACTGAAGTGTATGATAACTCAACAAACCACATCAATTTTATCTCATATACACACACCTCATTTCAAACTAATCCATTTAAACTAATTCACAAATTAATTTAAACCTCATCTTTAAAAAAAACTTAAGTTAGTTTTTCACATGCTAAAAAATACCCCCGTTTTTTCTAATTTTCACACATATTTTCACAAAAACCCACAAAAAACATACTATTTTCCTCATCCCCCATTTTCCCATGAATTTTCACAGAATTCTCTGGACCCATTTACTGGCTCAGAACACTCATTTATGCTACTACTATCAGGAGCCAAACGTGATAACCGCTTGGCTACAAAGAAATCCAAAGGACAAGCTTTCCAGAAATGAGGTTTCCCATATTTCTTCCTCTGAATTTTCGTTTAACAAGATACTAGATATGTTTCAAAAGGTTTCACATGTGAGGTAACGCATCTGTGTCTACTTTAAATTCTTAGTAAAGCAATTTTTTTGTGATTCAAAGTAGCAAATCAGTACTCTCTAGAGCTACATTAAACCATACCAGTTCTTACAGTAATCTACAATAAATATGGGAGTAAAAATAGACCTAATTGCAAGACAGTAAGAAATATTTCCATGGGTTTCCCTTATTAGTGCTTTATAAGAAATTTCTACCTTTAGAATCATTATAAAATTATTTTGAAACTATTTGTAATAATTCAGTAGATAATATTTGTTTCTCTATGACCACTACCAAATCGTGTCTGGATAGAAATTGTAAAGGAATGCGTCTAGATGTAAAGAAAAATCACCAGAACACCTTTTCGAAATATTTTTTTAGAAAACTTTGTTCTGCATCGGTACTTTCATGTTGCCTCTCCGATGTAATGCTCTATTAGGCGAGAATGTTATGTGACCCAGGTGATCTGCGGAACTCTGACGGCGCATCGTGTAACACCGTGACGCGGGATTTGCTGCGTGCTTACAGCGGAAAGTAAACGGGGAGTGCAGCACATTTAAAAAAAAAGCAACTTCTTTCCTGACCATTGAAAGAGTCGGAAGTAAAATGGTTTACTATGCTCTTGGAGCTAGAATATTTGATAGACTTTTCAATAAAGTCGGGTCAACGCTCTTGGAGCGTGTCACTGGATATTATTGGTGGGGCAGTGGATTAAAGCTGCCCCCATATTAAATATGTATGTAGGTAACGTAAAATGCTATTCATTAAACGTATTATTTAACCAAGAGATACCGAGTTGATGGGTTTATTGAGTACCTTAACTACTGTGTGATTAAGATCGAGAAAAGACATTTGGCTAACAGATCTCTCAAATAAATAAAATCAATCTTGACAGAGATCTTTAAAACATTACTGAAAAAATGCACGAGAAATTCATAATAATAATAATAATATTTCTTCGCTCAATTACCATTAAAAGCATTCTCAAATGGTTGGTGGATGACACCCCTTGGACCCCTTGGATTCACAGCTGGAAACAAATGAATTTTAATTTATTTTCTTACGTGATTTTAGTCTAATGAAATAAGAAAAGTCATAAATTTTAGAGTCACATTGTTTTCAGACAGACAAATAATATCTAATACCGAAACAAAACACGTAACCATGGAAACCATAAGCTTCCTTGTTTAGAAAGGTGACCATTACTATTATACGTTGATTTTAAAGATTCACATTCACTGAAGGTTCTCGAAATAAAATTTCCTTACTTTCATTTTTGATTTGTTAATTAACAAGCCCATGGTCTTTAGCTATCGATATTTTAAAAATATCTGTACGGTGGATATAACCAACAAACTTGCCAGTCAGTAGAATGCCAGTTCTACTGAATGGTAAGAAAAGATAAACATGAAGCAAAAACTAATCAGAGAGCAAATAAAATATCAGTTATTTTCTACAATATTTGTTTTCTGAGCCACCTGCGGAGCAAGCGTTGTTTAAGCATAAACCCCTTAGGTTCAGCATCCCTCACCCATAAAAGGACTTAGGTTCAGCATCCCTCACCCATAAAAGAACCTAGGTTCAGCATCCCTCACCCATAAAAGAACTTAGGTTCAGCATCCCTCACCCATAAAAGAACTTAGGTTCAGCATCCCTCACCCATAAAAGAACTTAGGTTCAGCATCCCTCACCCATAAAAGAACTTAGGTTCAGCATCCCTCACCCATAAAAGAACTTAGGTTCAGCATCCCTCACCCATAAAAGAACTTAGGTTCAGCATCCCTCACCCATAAAAGAACCTAGGTTCAGCATCCCTCACCCATAAAAGAACTTAGGTTCAGCATCCCTCACCCATAAGAGAACTTAGGTTCAGCATCCCTCACCCATAAGAGAACTTAGGTTCAGCATCCCTCACCCATAAAAGAACTTAGGTTCAGCATCCCTCACCCATAAAAGAACTTAGGTTCAGCATCCCTCACCCATAAAAGAACTTAGGTTCAGCATCCCTCACCCATAAAAGAACTTAGGTTCAGCATCCCTCACCCATAAAAGAACTTGGGTTCAGCATCCCTCACCAAAAAAGAACTTAGGTTCAGCATCCCTCACCCAGAAAAGAACTTAGGTTCAGCATCCCTCACCCATAAAAGAACTTAGGTTCAGCATCCCTCACCCATAAAAGAACTTAGGTTCAGCATCCCTCACCCATAAAAGAACTTAGGTTCAGCATCCCTCACCCATAAGAGAACTTAGGTTCAGCATCCCTCACCCATAAAAGAACTTAGGTTCAGCATCCCTCACCCATAAAAGAACTTGGGTTCAGCATCCCTCACCAAAAAAGAACTTAGGTTCAGCATCCCTCACCCAGAAAAGAACTTAGGTTCAGCATCCCTCACCCATAAAAGAACTTAGGTTCAGCATCCCTCACCCATAAAAGAACTTAGGTTCAGCATCCCTCACCCATAAAAGAACTTAGGTTCAGCATCCCTCACCCATAAGAGAACTTAGGTTCAGCATCCCTCACCCATAAAAGAACTTAGGTTCAGCATCCCTCACCCATAAGAGAACTTAGGTTCAGCATCCCTCACCCATAAAAGAACTTAGGTTCAGCATCCCTCACCCATAAAAGAACTTAGGTTCAGCATCCCTCACCCATAAGAGAACTTAGGTTCAGCATCCCTCACCCATAAGAGAACTTAGGTTCAGCATCCGTCACCCATAAGAGAACTTAGGTTCAGCATCCTTCACCCATAAGAGAACTTAGGTTCAGCATCCCTCGCCCATAAAAGAACTTAGGTTCAGCATCCCTCACCCATAAAAGAACTTAGGTTCAGCATCCCTCACCCATAAAAGAGCTTAGGTTCAGCATCCCTCACCATAAAAGAACTTAGGTTCAGCATCCCTCACCCATAAGAGAACTTAGGTTCAGCATCCTTCACCCATAAGAGAACTTAGGTTCAGCATCCCTCACCCATAAGAGAACTTAGGTTCAGCATCCCTCACCCATAAGAGAACTTAGGTTCAGCATCCTTCACCCATAAGAGAACTTAGGTTCAGCATCCCTCGCCCATAAAAGAACTTAGGTTCAGCATCCCTCACCCATAAAAGAACTTAGGTTCAGCATCCCTCACCCATAAAAGAACTTAGGTTCAGCATCCCTCACCCATAAGAGAACTTAGGTTCAGCATCCTTCACCCATAAGAGAACTTAGGTTCAGCATCCCTCGCCCATAAAAGAACTTAGGTTCAGCATCCCTCACCCATAAAAGAACTTAGGTTCAGCATCCCTCACCCATAAAAGAACTTAGGTTCAGCATCCCTCACCCATAAAAGAACTTGGGTTCAGCATCCCTCACCATAAAAGAACTTAGGTTCAGCATCCCTCACCCATAAAAGAACTTAGGTTCAGCATCCCTCACCCATAAGAGAACTTAGGTTCAGCATCCCTCACCCATAAAAGAACTTAGGTTCAGCATCCCTCACCCATAAAAGAACTTAGGTTCAGCATCCCTCACCCATAAGAGAACTTAGGTTCAGCATCCCTCACCCATAAAAGAACTTAGGTTCAGCATCCCTCACCCATAAAAGAACTTAGGTTCAGCATCCCTCACCATAAAAGAACTTAGGTTCAGCATCCCTCACCCATGAAAGAACTTAGGTTCAGCATCCCTCACCCATAAAAGAACTTAGGTTCAGCATCCCTCACCCATAAAAGAACCTAGGTTCAGCATCCCTCACCCATAAAAGAACCTAGGTTCAGCATCCCTCACCCATAAAAGAACTTAGGTTCAGCATCCCTCACCCATAAAAGAACTTAGGTTCAGCATCCCTCACCCATAAAAGAACTTAGGTTCAGCATCCCTCACCCATAAAAGACCTTAGGTTCAGCATCCCTCACCCATAAAAGAACTTAGGTTCAGCATCCCTCACCCATAAGAGAACTTAGGTTCAGCATCCTTCACCCATAAGAGAACTTAGGTTCAGCATCCCTCGCCCATAAAAGAACTTAGGTTCAGCATCCCTCACCCATAAAAGAACTTAGGTTCAGCATCCCTCACCCATAAAAGAACTTAGGTTCAGCATCCCTCACCCATAAAAGAACTTGGGTTCAGCATCCCTCACCATAAAAGAACTTAGGTTCAGCATCCCTCACCCATAAAAGAACTTAGGTTCAGCATCCCTCACCCATAAAAGAGCTTAGGTTCAGCATCCCTCACCATAAAAGAACTTAGGTTCAGCATCCCTCACCCATGAAAGAACTTAGGTTCAGCATCCCTCACCCATAAAAGAACCTAGGTTCAGCATCCCTCACCCATAAAAGAACTTAGGTTCAGCATCCCTCACCCATAAAAGAACCTAGGTTCAGCATCCCTCACCCATAAAAGAACTTAGGTTCAGCATCCCTCACCCATAAAAGAACTTAGGTTCAGCATCCCTCACCCATAAAAGAACTTAGGTTCAGCATCCCTCACCCATAAAAGAACTTAGGTTCAGCATCCCTCACCCATAAAAGAACCTAGGTTCAGCATCCCTCACCCATAAAAGAACTTAGGTTCAGCATCCCTCACCCATAAGAGAACTTAGGTTCAGCATCCTTCACCCATAAGAGAACTTAGGTTCAGCATCCCTCGCCCATAAAAGAACTTAGGTTCAGCATCCCTCACCCATAAAAGAACTTAGGTTCAGCATCCCTCACCCATAAAAGAACTTAGGTTCAGCATCCCTCACCCATAAAAGAACTTGGGTTCAGCATCCCTCACCATAAAAGAACTTAGGTTCAGCATCCCTCACCCATAAAAGAACTTAGGTTCAGCATCCCTCACCCATAAAAGAACTTAGGTTCAGCATCCCTCACCCATAAAAGAACTTAGGTTCAGCATCCCTCACCCATAAAAAAGCTTAGGTTCAGCATCCCTCACCCATAAAAGAACTTAGGTTCAGAAACCCACTAAAAAATTTTGATTCAACACCCCACTAAAAAAAATTGGGTTCAGCAACCTCCTAAAAATAATCCTTCATGGGGCCATGCCAAACGTTACGATTATTGCTGATTGTACAACTGCCTTTGTTAATTTTTTTCTGTGCGTTTACAACTTCCAAGGGAAAATGACACTAATTCATTTAAAGAAAATAGGAATCATAACTAAACTGTACTAGTTTAAGCTTTCTAATGTTTGGATATTTACTTAAATATCCTGGTTGATATAATTATGCTTAAATATCCTGGCTTTTATTACTTACTTAAATATCCTGGTTTTTATTAAGTGAAATCTGGACACCCTAGGTATAACAGAATATTAGTTACTCATGCTATAATAGATTAAGATATGCAGTATATTTCAGTGAACCATTATTATGTGATTTAGAAATTGCATTTTCGTAAAACCCTTTCTCTCCATTTGCACCATCTTCAACAAATATGTAACAAACTGTAATCCTCATCATCCTCAATCAGCCATGGGGTACGAAGGTTCAACCAGAACGTGCAATTTAGTTCTCCAAGCATATCTGTCCTGAGCTACAGCTGTTGCATCTGGCCACAACACAACAATTCTAATAAGGTCCTGTTTGACATTGTCTGCCCACAGCATCCTAGCTCTCACCCTCTTTCTGAGGCCTTTAGTCACACTGTTCATAACCTTATTCACCAATCTGTAATTATTCATACGGGCAACATGGACAAACCAACGGAGTCTCTCGCTGCACAATATGCTGCTTAAAGGAGGTTGCAAACTGCTTTGCCTAACCTCATCATTAGTTACAAAGTTGAACCACCTAATGCCCAAAATGCTGCGAAAGCATCTAGTTTCTTGTGATTTTGTTTACAAAGCTTCCACGGTCACTACCGTAATTAACCCTAGAAAGAACCAAACTATTATACAGTCTAATTTTAGTCTTTAGATGTATACGCCTATTTCTCCACACTCTCCATAGATTCTTAAAAGTCGCGACAACATTCCCTATTCGTCTGTTTATCTCATGCCGCACATCACCAATATCTGTTACATAGCTCCCAAGATAATTAAACTGTGATACCTGCTCAAGACTGCAACCATTTAGAATAACTAAATCACAGCCTGCCTGACCAATTTTCATCACTTTAGTTTTCTTCTGTTTATAACCAAACCTACTCTACTACCAGTTTCATCAACAGCTCGAATGAAAGAGTTCATCTCATCAACATCATTTACCAAAAGAGCTAAATCATCAGCATAATCTAAATCAGAAACGTTCGCATCTCTAGACCATTTAAGGCCAAAATCTTTTCCTTGCAGTGAATTTCACATAACATAATCAATAACCAAGCTAAAGAGAAAAGGAGACAAAATTCACCCTTGTCGAACACCAGAAGTAATGCTAAACCAATTGCTGCAAGCCTTACCAACTCTCACACACGACTCAGTGTTATTATAGAGAGCTTTCATTATGTTAACTAACTTACCATATGATCTCACAATCAACCACAAATTATGACGATCAACAGAGTCGAAAGCCTTTTTGAAGTCAACAAAGCTAGCAACCAAAGGTTTCTGAAACTCTAAGCATTTCTCAAGAATCTGCCTAAGTGAAAATATCTGACCTACACATCCCCTACCACTTCTGAATCCACATTGGTCTTTATGCAATTGCCTGTCAACCAGATTCTTCGTTCTATTAAATAGAATCATGCAGAGAACTTTACCTGGAACAGAGAGTAGGCTGATACCCCTATAGTTATCACAAGAACTACGATCACCTTTTTTGCAGAAAGGGATAATGATAGCTCTGAAAAAATCCTAAGGAAACATGCCTTTATCATAAAAAACAAATAAATAAATATATAAATATCCCCTCAAGCAGCTGCTTGCCACAGAGATCTGACAGAAGCTTGTCAGTTTATATTGCATAGTAGATGGTCTGAGAGGATGGCAGGACCTCAGCAGAAAAACAACACAAACAGCCATGCCTTACCCGGGGCTCGAATCCAGGTCCCTTAGATCAGTAGCCAAGCACTGTTACCACTCGGCAGACTGTTATGGGTGCCTATTCGTGGGGAGGGTGCTAAAGCATTTCCCCTAAAAAATCTTTGAAAGCTCAATTCATTTGAAAAGCTCAATTCATTGAAAGCGCAATTCATTGAAAAATGATAAAATTATTTATAGGCACAGTTCATTTATTTTGGGAAAAACTCTATGTTATTTGAAAGTGCGTATGAAAGAAAACAAAGAAGTTGCAGCTTGTCAGCTGGGGCGGCGTTGTTCCACGGGTTGCACTTTTTAGGGGCGGCAAATTTGCATGCAAATTAATGACCATAGCTGTAGTAAGATTAAACAGAATGAGTAAGACCTATTTTTTAGAGAAAAATTTCAGTCTGTTAAAAAATCACATTAAAATTGATTAAATTATACTTTCATGTCTAAGATGAGATCTGGAGAAAGGGGCGGCAGAGTCCAAGCAAGAGAATTGATTTCCATTGCAATATAAAGTTTTCCCATCCCCATTTGATTAGAGGATTTGAAAAACTTTCTTGAACATGTGCATACATGTGAAATATGCACGATTTTAATAATATTTTGCTTCCATCAGACTTACTATATTTTAAAGGGGGAGGCATGCCCCCTACACTCGACCCTGATTGATCACAATGTCAGTTGTTTTCCCCAAACCCTTCAGTTCAATATTTTACTACCACAAGGCAGGACATAACTCGATTTGAAATATCAAACAGATAAGCATTATACATGGAACTGATATTCGTAAGCAATGACCGAAACTGCTTTTATATATAAGCAATCAAATTTCCATTTTAGTCATAATTTTTAATATCTTCAAGACGTTGCAATCCAAATTATGTGTAAAAACAAATTGTTTGAGAAAGATGCACTTGAGTATTAAAAAGTTCAAAGTTTAAATACTGGAAATTCTACCTCAGTTGCATTTTAATTCGAAGTACCAAATTTATTACTTTTCCAGTAATCTTTGCTCCTTATTAGTTTTTGTGGAAGGCATGGGGATTAGCAAGGGAACTGTTTCATAATGCCATTCAAAGACGCAGGTCGCTTGTGTATTAAAATTTATTATTTGAAGTTTTGCAATTATCAGTAAGTAATTATCAGTATTTAGGAGTGCAGTGGCTAAGAAAGTTTAATAAACTTTCTTAGCCACTGCACTCCTAAATGCATTATCTGAGCAATAACTAACATTTTACCATTTAGTCCTTTGTGCATTATGCTTCATTCGGATCTATAAAAACTAATAATTTCGGAAACTGGCTTTAATGCTGTTTTTCGTAGCAAGTGCAAATGTACATTAAAAAAATCACGATGTATTTAAATGTAAAAGTGCTACTTTTTAAAAAGTACACGATTATTTACTTCTCATAAAGTTTAATCTAAACACTATTTTAGTTTAAAATATATTAAGGAGAAAGGTTAACCAAGTGAAGTACAAAGAAAGGAACGAAAGAACAGACGATAATGTAAATCCTTTAGCTCAGCTGTCCCCTGCTGGCCATGGGTAGCTCCGGGTGACGTTAAGGTAATATTATTTCCTCGTTCATGGTTGGGCGCATGGGCAGCGGCCTGAAGTAGGTTGCCCAACAGTGCATGGTTTTCCCACATGGTGATGTAACTTTTTGAAGTTTTCCAACGTGCACTAGCTTCGAATATTATCAGTGAAAGGTCAATAACTATACAAACTGTCGAAATATATTTACCTTTTTTAAACAGAATTCGGCCCTTCCAATACCTAAAATACTTGATCTCTTGTCCGCAATTTTGCAATTTTTTTTCCTTCTTCCACCCCGTGTTGAATTAATATGCTTTGTCTTTATCTGTAGCAGTATGCGATTTAGATTCAATAATACTTTTTTTTACCCCTTTTGTACATTTGTTTGATTAAACATTTTAATTCGCTCTTTTCCTAACCTTGTAGTTACACAGAGACTTGTCTGTGCCTCCCCCAAATTCCTTCTATGATATCCTCTCTGCCATCCCATATTGCATTATAACAATTGTGCTTCTATCATAAAACCCGAGTTCAAGACAGCTAATAGTTCTGCAATTCAAGAATGTGTTGTACAGTCGCTGAAAAAAATATCCGAACACTATGGTTGATTACAGAATTCAGAAAAAATATGTAGCAACGATTTTTTTAGAAATTAGTGATCTGACAACCTTCGTGTATTGTACACGAAGGTTGCCAGATCACTAATTTCTAAATAAAATAGTTGCCAGATACTTTTCCTGAATTCTGTAATCAACTATAGTGTTCGGATATTTTTTTGTGCGACTGTACTTCAACGGAAGAGATCCTAGTATGTATCCAATCCTGAGATACATTGAGGAAGTGAACAGAAAAGGCTACATTTTAATGAATGAAATATACATTTATTTCAAAATATCGTATTGTACAACACTATTACACTTAATAAGTTGTCGGTGTCGGTTCGTTGAGGTATCCGCTTGCTTCAAATGTGGAAAATACAGAAGATTCACATGAAATTGAGTGTTGAAACAAATGTACGCAGGGTTAGGTCGAGAGATGGATTCAGAAATGCTGAATTATCTCTTTGGCATCAGGACACTAAAGGATTTCTTCAAAGATGTAGAAAAGGCTTCCTCTGCTTTATTTTCTAGCTTCATTGCGAATTCATTGTTGCCGATGGAATAAAGGTCCAAGTCACAAGACTCCATGCTCAGAAAAGAATATGGAAATGGAAGAATTACATTGAAATTAATTTACTAAATTATGTTAGTTATTATTATGGTTATGAAAACAAAGGCTATTGAAATACTTTGCTTATTACAGTTTAAGAGTAAATCCCTGGATAGAAAAAATGAGAAAAGTTTTATGATAACAATGGGAACGAAGAAAAGTCTATTATGTCGCGTATGCCTCAGCTTTGGAGTATGTTGAAGCACGTTAAGTGATTTGATGTGGAAGCGTAATAGACGTTATCAATAAAATTGAAAGCGAGGTTTATAGTTATAGAGAAAACTACAAACAAGGAAATTACCATTAAAAAACTTGCATAAAAGAATGAAAAGCGACAATGCATAGCTGTTATAGTACTTTTAGTGTAAAAAGAATATTTACTCTACGATAAATGACTTTTCATCGTAATATTGCTTTGTAACGGGTGGTGTCTTCAAAGACGTAAAGAGAAATCCATTGTATATGGGTTTTGTTTTTGAAATATATTATTTTCGTGTTTACACATCAATAATTTGATGTTTAAATCAGAGATAACCTTTATATACATTGCAAACACATATTATATAAAATATTCTCCGAATCAATTATTTTGTTATCTCAAACAGCTGAATATATATTTTTATCACCTTCACCTAAAAAGTATATAGACATTAAGAGTGTTAGTTCGAATTAACCTACCTATAGTCACATCATAGGGAAAAGGAAAAGGTCGTCACGGCATCTGATTTTGGCCATCATTTGACTACACTAACCTACTTAAACCCTACACTCATTTATTTTAGACAATGAGTGCCTTATCCTATCTAAACAATGTTAATTGCAATAACAGTTACCCATAGATTCTCGCTAACAGGTCCGAAACGAAACTTGTTAAACCAGATGCTGTGCTAACTAACGATTCATTATCTTTTATTTATAAAGTGACAGAACGACTCCGAATCAATTATTTTGTTATCGCAAACAGCTGAATATATATTTTTATCACCTTCACCTAAAACGTATATAGACATTAAGAGTGTTAGTTCGAATTAACCTACCTATAGTCACATCATAGGGAAAAGGAAACGATCGTTACAGCATCTGATTTTGGCCATCATTTGACTACACTAACCTACCTAAACCCTCAACTCATTTATTTTAGACAATGAGTGCCTTATCTATATTTAAGCAATGTTAATTGCAATAGCAGTTACCCATAGACCCTCGCTAATACAGGTCCGAAACGAAACTTGTTAAACCAGATGCTGTGCTACCTAATGATTCATTACCTTTTTTTTCTAAAGTGACATACACGGAGAACGACACCCAATCAATTATTTTGTTATCGTAACAGCTGAATATATATTTTTATCACCTTCACCTAAAAGGTATATGGACATTAAGAGTGTTAGTTCGAATTAACCTACCTATAGTCACATCACAGGGAAAAGAAAACGGTCATCACGGCAACAGAGTTTGGCCATCATTTGACTACACTAACCTACTTAAAACCTACACTCATTTATTTTAGACAATGAGTGCCTTATACTATCTAAACAATGTTAATTGCAATAGCAGTTACCCATAGACCCTCGCTAATACAGGTCCGAAACGAAACTTGTTAAACCAGATGCTGTGCTACCTAACGATTCATTATCTTTTTTTTCTAAAGTGACAAAACGACTCCGAATCAATTATTTTGTTATCGCAAACAGCTGAATACATATTTTTATCACCTTCACCTAAAACGTATATAGACATTAAGAGTGTTAGTTCGAATTAAGCTACCTATACTCACATCATAGGGAAAAGGAATATGTCGTCACAGCATCTGATTTTGGCCATCATTTGACTGCACTAACCTACTTAAACCCTACACTCATTTATTTTAGAAAATGAGTGCCTTATTCTATCTAAGCAGTAATAATTACAATAGCAGTTACCCATAGACCCTCGCTAATACAGGTCCGAAACGAAACTTGTTAAACCAGATGCTGTGCTAACTAACGATTCATTATCTTTTATTTCTAAAATGACATACACGGAGAACGACTCCCAATCAATTATTTTGTTATCGTAACAGCTGAATATATATTTTTATCACCTTCACCTAAAAGGTATATAGACATTAAGAGTGTTAGTTCAAATTAACCTACCTATAGTCACATCATAGGGAAAAGGAAACGGTCGTCACGGCATCTGATTTTGGCCATCATTTGACTACACTAACCTACTTAAACCCTACACTCACTTATTTTAGACAATGAGTGCCTTATTCTATCTGAGCAATGTTAATTGCAATAGCAGTTACCCATAGACCCTCGCTAATACAGGTCCGAAACGAAACTTGTTAAACCAGATGCTGTGCTACCTAACGATTTTTATTTCTAAAGTGACATACACGGAGACGATTCCCAATCAATTATTTTGTTATCGTAACAGCTCAATATATATTTTTATGAC
Organism: Ryuthela nishihirai; assembly: GCA_038380435.1. Lineage (NCBI taxonomy): Eukaryota > Metazoa > Arthropoda > Arachnida > Araneae > Heptathelidae > Ryuthela > Ryuthela nishihirai. The sequence goes on along the minus strand of JAWZYU010000007.1, from coordinate 30,104,705 downwards.
CTTCACCTAAAGGGTATATAGACATGAAGAGTGTTATTTCGAATTAACCTACCTATATTCACTTCATAGGGAAAAGGAAACGGTCGTCACGACATCTGATTTTGGCCATCATTTGACTACACTAACCTACCTAAACCCTCCACTCATTTATTTTAGACAATGAGTGCTTTATCTATATCTCAGCAATGTTAATTGCAATAGCAGTTACCCATAGACCCTCGCTAATACAGGTCCGAAACGAAACTTGTTAAACCAGATGCTGTGCTACCTAACAATTAGTTACCTTTTATTTCTAAAGTAACATACACGGAGAACGACTCCGAATCAATTATTTTGTTATCGCAAACAGCTGAATATATATTTTTATCACCTTCGCCTAAAAAGTATATAGACATTAAGAGTGTTAGTTCCAATTAACCTACCTATAGTCACATCATAGGGAAAAGGAAACGGTGGTCACGGCGTCTGATTTTGGCCGTCATTTGACTACACTAACCTACTTAAACCCTACACTCATTTATTTTAGACAATGAGTGCCTTATCCTATCTAAGCAATGTTAATTAAAATGGCAGTTACCCATAGGCCCTCGCTAATACAGGTCGGAAACGAAACTTGTTAAACCAGATGCTGTGCTACCTAACGATTCATTACCTTTTATTTGTAAAGTGAGAGAACGACTCCGAATCAATTATTTTGTTATCGCAAACAGCTGAATATATATTTTTATCACCTTCACCTAAAACGTATATAGACATTAAGAGTGTTACTTCGAATTAACCTAACTATAGTCACATCATAGGGAAAAAGAAACGGTCGTCACGACATCTGATTTTGGCCATCATTTGACTACACTAACCTACCTAAACCCTCCACTCATTTATTTTAGACAATGAGTGCCTTATCTATATCTAAGCAATGTTAATCGCAATAGCAGTTACCCATAGACCCTCGCTAATACAGGTTCGAAACGAAACTTGTTAAACCAGATGCTGTGCTAACCAACGATTCATTATCTTTTATTTCTAAAGTGCCAGAACGACTCCGAGTCAATTATTTTATTATCGCAAACAGCTGAATATATATTTTTATCACCTTCACCTAAAACGTATATAGACATTAAGAGTGTTAGTTCGAATTAACCTACCTATAGTCACATCATAGGGAAAAGGAAACGTTCGTCACGGCATCTGATTTTGGCCATCATTTGACTACACCAACCTACCTAAACCCTCCACTCATTTATTTTAGACAATGAGTGCCTTATCTATATCTAAGCAATGTTAATTGCAATAGCAGTTACCCATAGACCCTCGCTAATACAGGTCCGAAACGAAACTTGTTAAACCAGATGCTGTGCTACCTAACGATTAATTACCTTTTATTTCTAAAGTGACATACACGGAGACGACTCCCAATCAAGTATTTTGTTATCGTAACAGCTCAATATATATTTTTATGACCTTCACCTAAAGGGTATATAGACATGAAGAGTGTTATTTCGAATTAACCTACCTATAGTCACATCATAGGAAAAAGGAAACGGTCGTCACGACATCTGATTTTGGCCATCATTTGACTACACTAACCTACTTAAACCCTCCACTCATTTATTTTAGACAATGAGTGCCTCATCCTATCTAAACAATGTTAATTGCAATAGCAGTTACCCATAGACCCTCGCTAATACAGGTCCGAAACGAAACTTGTTAAACCAGATGCTGTGCTAACTAACGATTCATTATATTTTATTTCTAAAGTGACATACACGGAGAACGATTCCCAATCAAATATTTTGTTATCGTAACAGCTGAATATATATTTTTATCACCTTCACCTAAAAGGTATATAGACATTAAGAGTGTTAGTTCGAATTAACCTACCTATAGTCACATAATAGGGAAAAGGAAACGGTCATCACGGCATCTGATTTTGGCCATCATTTGACTACACTAACCTACTTAAACCCTACACTCATTTATTTTAGACAATGAGTGCCTTATTCTATCTAAGCAATGTTAATTGCAATAGCAGTTACCCATAGACCCTCGCTAATACAGGTCCGAAACGAAACTTGTTAAACCAGATGCTGTGCTACCTAACGATTAATTACCTTTTATTTCTAAAGTGATATACACGGAGACGACTCCCAATCAAGTATTTTGTTATCGTAACAGCTCAATATATATTTTTATGACCTTCACCTAAAGGGTATATAGACATAAAGAGTGTTATTTCGAATTAACCTACCTATAGTCACATCATAGGAAAAAGGAAACGGTCGTCACGGCATCTGATTTTGGCCATCATTTGACTACACTAAACTACTTAAACCCTCCACTCATTTATTTTAAACAATGAGTGCCTTATCCTATCTAAACAATGTTAATTGCAATAGCAGTTACCCATAGACCCTCACTAATACAGGTCCGAAACGAAACTTGTTAAACCAGATGCTGTGCTACCTAACGATTCATTATCTTTTATTTGTAAAGTGAGAGAACGACTCCGAATCAATTATTTTGTTATCGCAAACAGCTGAATATATATTTTTATCACCTTCACCTAAAACGTATATAGACATTAAGAGTCTTAGTTCGAATTAACCTAACTATAGTCACATCATAGGGAAAAGGAAACGGTCGTCACGGCATCTGATTTTGGCCATCATTTGACTACACTAACCTACCTAAACCCTCCACTCATTTATTTTAGACAATGAGTGCCTTATGTATATCTAAGCAATGTTAATTGCAATAACAGTTACCCATAGACCCTCGCTAATACAGGTCCGAAACGAAACTTGTTAAACCGGATGCTGTGCTACCTAACGATTCATTATCTTTTATTTCTAAAGTGCCAGAACGACTCCGAATCAATTATTTTGTTATCGCAAACAGCTGAATATATATATTTTTATCACCTTCACCTAAAACGTATATAGACATTAAGAGTGTTAGTTCGAATTAACCTACCTATAGTCACATCATAGGGAATAGGAAACGGTCGTCACGGCATCTGATTTTGGCCATCATTTGACTACACTAACCTACCTAAACCCTCCACTCATTTATTTTAGACAATGAGTGCCTTATCTATATCTAAGCAATGTTAATTGCAATAGCAGTTACCCATAGACCCTCGCTAATACAGGTCCGAAACGAACTTGTTAAACCAGATGCTGTGCTACCTAACAATTCATTGCCTTTTATTTCTAAAGTGAGTGGACGACTCTGAATCAATTATTTTGTTATCGCAAACAGCTGAATATATATTTTTATCACCTTCACCTAAAACGTATATAGACATTAAGAGTGTTAGTTCGAATTAACCTAACTATAGTCAAATCATAGGGAAAAGGAAACGGTCGTCACGGCATCTGATTTTGGCCATCATTTGACTACACTAACCTAACTAAACCCTCCACTCATTTATTTTAGACAATGAGTGCCTTATCTATATCTAAGCAATGTTAATTGCAATAGCAGTTACCCATAGACCCTCGCTAATACAGGTCCGAAATGAAACTTGTTAAACCAGATGCTGTGCTACCTAACGATTCATTATCTTTTATTTCTAAAGTGCCAGAACGACTCCGAATCAATTATTTTGTTATCGCAAACAGCTGAATATATATTTTTATCACCTTCACCTAAAACGTATATAGACATTAAGAGTGTTAGTTCGAATTAACCTACCTATAGTCACATCATAGGGAAAAGGAAACGGTCGTCACGGCATCTGATTTTGGCCATCATTTGACTACACTAACCTACCTAAACTCTCCATTCATTTATTTTAGACAATGAGTGCCTTATCTATATCTAAGCAATGGTAATTGCAATAGCAGTTACCCATAGACCCTCGCTAATGCAGGTCCGAAACGAAACTTGTTAAACCAGATGCTGTGCTACCTAACGATTAGTTACCTTTTATTTCTAAAATGACATACACGGAGAACGACTCCCAATCAATTTTTTTGTTATCGTAACAGCTGAATATATATTTTTATGACCTTCACCTAAAGGGTATATAGACATGAAGAGTGTTATTTCGAATTAACCTACCTATAGTCACATCATAGGGAAAAGGAAACGGTCGTCACGGCATCTGATTTTGGCCATCATTTGACTACACTAACCTACCTAAACCCTCCACTCATTTATTTTAGACAATGAGTGCCTTATCTACATCTAAGCAATGTTAATTGCAATAGCAGTTACCCATAGACCCTCGCTAATACAGGTCCGAAACGAAACTTGTTAAACCAGATGCTGTGCTACGTAACGATTAGTTACCTTTTATTTCTAAAATGACATACACGGAGAACGACTCCCAATCAATTATTTTTTTATCGTAACAGCTGAATATATATTTTTATCACCTTCACCTAAAAGGGATATAGAGATTAAGACTGTTAGTTCGAATTAATCTACCTATAGTCACATAATAGGGAAAAGGAAACGGTCGTCACGACATCTGATTTTGGCCATCATTTGACTACACTAACCTACCTAAACCCTCCACTCATTTATTTTAGACAATGAGTGCCTTATCTATATCTAAGCAATGTTAATTGCAATAGCAGTTACCCATAGACCCTCGCTAATACAGGTCCGAAACGAAACTTGTTAAACCGGATGCTGTGCTACCTAACGATTCATTATCTTTTATTTCTAAAGTGACAGAACGACTCCGAATCAATTATTTTGTTATCGCAAACAACTGAATATATATTTTTATCAACTTCACCTAAAACGTATATAGACATTAAGAGTGGTAGTTCGAATTAACCTACCTATAGTCACACCATAGGAAAAAGGAAACCGTGGTCACGGCATCTGATTTTGGCCATCATTTGACTACACTAACCTACTTAAACCCTCCACTCATTTATTTTAGACAATGAGTGCCTTATTCTATCTAAGCAATATTAATTGCAATAGCAGTTACCCATAGAACCTCGCTAATACAGGTCCTAAAGGAAACTTGTTAAACCAGATGCTGTGTTACCTGACGATTCATTATCTTTTATTTCTAAAGTGATATACACGGAGAACGACTCCGAATCAAAGTGGGAAATCAGATTAATACGTATTTTAATCTGTTAACATATATCTGGGGAGTCACTGGTTGAATAAATGACTGCGTTCAGCCCTTTCGACGAACACCAATCACCCTCAACAGAAGATATAGAACGCGTGCAGCCATTATAGCGCACAACGTAATAATTAATTTACTCTATTAATTGGCGATTTAGTGTCTTGTTTTGTACGTAGTGGAGAAGGTTAAAACTGTTAATCAAAGTGTGAAATCAGACAAATACGTATTTTAATCTGTTAATATGTACCTGGGGTTCACTGGTGGAATAAGTGACTGCGTTCAACCCTTTGGACGAACAGCAATCACCCTCAACAGAAAATATAGAACGCGTGCAGCCATTACAGCACACAGCGGAATAATTAATTTTTCCCTATTGATTGGCCTTTAAGTGTGTTGATGTGCACCTAATGGAAAAAGTTAAAGCTGATAATCATAGTGTGAAATCAGACAAATGCGTATTTTAATCTGTTAATATGTACCTGGGGGTCACTGGTTGAATAAGTGACTGCTTTCAGCCTTTTGGAAGACCAGCAATCACCCTCAGCAGAAGATATAGAACGCGTGCAGCCATTATAGCGCACAGCGGAATAATTAAATTTTCCCAATTAATTGGCGTTTTAGTGTGTTGTTATATACCTAGTGGAGAAGATTAAAGCTCTTAATCAAAGTGTGAAATCAGACAAATACCTATTTTAATCTTTTAATATGTACCTAGGGGTCACTGGTTGAATAAGTGACTGCGTTCAGCCCTTTTGACGAACAGCAATCACCCTCAACAGAATATACAGAACGCGTGCAGCCATTATAGCGCACAGCGGAATAATTAAGTTACTCTATTAATTGGCGTTTTAGTGTGATGTTATGTACCTTTTGGAGAAGGTTAAAGCTGTTAATCAAAGTGTGAAATCAGACAAATACCTATTTTATTCTGTTAATGTGTTCCAGGGTTATTGGTTGAATAAGTGACTGCGTTCAGCCTTTTGGACACAGAGCAATCACCCTCAACAGAAGATATAGAACGCGTACAGCCATTATATCGCACAGCAGAATAATTAATTTACTCTAGTAATTGGCGTTTTAGTGTGTTGTTACGTACCTAGGGGACAAGGTTAAAGCTGTTAATCAAAATGAAATCAGACAAATACGTATTCTAATCTGTTAATATGTACCTGCGGGTCACTGGTTGAAAAGGTGACTGCGTTCAGCGCTTTGGACGAACAGCAATCACCCACAACAGAAGATATAGAAAGCGTGCAGCCATTAGAGCGCACAGCGGAATAATTAAGTTATCCCTATTAATTGGCGTTTTAGTGTGATGTTATGTACCTAGTGGAGAAGGTTAAAGCTGTTAATCAAAGTGTGAAATCAGACAAATACGTATTTTATTCTGTTAAAATGTACCTGGGGTTACTGGTTGAATAAGTGACTGCGTTCAGCCTTTTGGACGAACAGCAACCACCCTCAACAGAAGATATAGAACGCGTGCAGCCGTTATATCGCACAGCGGAATAATTAAATTCCTCTATTAATTGGCGTTTTAGTATGTTGTTATGTGCCTAGTGGACAAGTTTAAAGCTGTTAATCAAAGTGCGAAATCCGACAAATAATTATTTTAATCTTTAAATATGTACCTGGGGGTCACTGGTTGAATAAGTGACTGCGTTCAGCCCTTTAGACGAAGAGCAATCACGCTCAACAGAAGATATAGAACGCGTGCAGCAATTATAAAGCACATGGGAATAATTAAGTTATCCCTATTAATTGGTGGTTTAGTGTATTGATATGTACCTACTGGAAAAGTTTAAAGCTGTTAATGAAAGTGTGAAATCAGACAAATATATATTTTAATCTGTTAACACATATCTGGGGGTCACTGGTTGAATAAGTGACTGCGTTCAGCCCTTTGGACGAACAGCAATCACCATCAACAGAAGATATAGAACGCGTGTAGCCATTATAACGCACAACGGAATGATTAAGTTATCCCTATTAATTGGCGGTTTAGTGTGTTGTTGTGTAACTAATAGAAAAAGTTAAAGCTGTTAATCAAAATTTTAAATCAGACAAATACGTATTTTGTTCTGTTAATATATATCTGGGGGTCACTGGTTGAATAAGTGACTGCGTTCAGCCTTTTGGACGAACAGCACTAACCTTCAAAGGAATATATAGAACGCGTGGAGCCATTATAGCGCACAGCGGAATAATTAAGTTATCCCTATTAATTTGCGGTTTAGTGTATTGTTGTGTCCCTAGTGGAAAAGGTTAAAGCTTTTAATCAAAGTGTGAAATCAGACAAATACGTATTTTATTCTGTTAACCTATATCTGGTGGTCACTGCTTGAATAAGTGACTGAGTTCAGCTCTTTTGGACGAACAGCAATCACCCTCAACAGAAGATATAGGACGCGTGCAGCCATTATAACGCACAGCAGAATAATTAAGTTATCCCTATTAATTGACGTTTAAGTGTGTTATTGTGCACCTAATGCAAAAGGTTAAAGCTGATAATCAAAGTGTGAAATCAGACAAATACGTATTTTATTCTCTTAATATGTACCTGGGGGGTCACTGGTTGAAAAAGTGACTGCGTTCAGCCCTTTGGACGAACAGTAATCACCTTCAAGTGAATATATAGAACGCGTGCAGCCTTTACAGCGCATAGCGGAATAATTAAGTTATCCCTATTAATTGGCGTTTTAGTGTGTTGTTACGTATGTAGTGGAAAAGGTTAAAGCTGATAATCAAAGTGTGAAATCAGACAAATACGTATTTTAATCTGTTAATATGTACCTAGGGGTTACTGGTTGAATAAGTAATTCAGCCCTTTGGACGAACAGCAATCACCCTCAACAGAAGATATAGAACGCGTGCAGCCATTAAAACGCACAGCGGAGTAACTAAATTATCCCTATTAATTGTCGGTTTAGTGTGTTTTTATGTACCTAGTGGAGAAGGTTAAAGCTGTTAATCAATGTGTGAAATCAGACAAATACGTATTTTAATCTGTTAATATATATCTTGGGTTCAATGTTTGAATAAGTGACTGCGTTCAGCCCTTTGGACGAACAGCAATCATCTTCAACAGAATATATAGAACGCGTGCAGACATTATAGCACACAGCGGAATAATTAAATTATCCCTATTAGTTGGCGGTTTAGTCTGTTGTTGTGTACCTAGGGGAAAAGGATAAAGCTGTTAATCAAAATGTGAAATCAGAGAAATACGTATTTTAATCTCTTAACATATATCTGGGGTCACTGGTTGAATAAGTGACTGTGTTCAGCCCTTTGGACGAACAGCAATCACCCTCAACAGAAGATATAGAACGCGTGCAGCCATCATAGAGCACAGCGGAATTATTACTTTATCCCTATTCATTTGAGTTTAAGTGTTTGATGTGTACCTTGTGAAAAGGGTTAAAGCAGTTAATCAAAATGTGAAATCAGACAAATAGGTATTTTAATCTGCTAATGTGTGCCTGAGGGTCTCCGGTTGAATAAGTGACTGCGTTCAGCCGTTTGGACGAACAGCAATCACCCTCAACAGAAGATATAAGACGCGTGCAGCCATTATAGCGCACAGCGGAATAATTAAGTTTTCCCTATTCTTTGGCGTTTAAGTGTGTTGTTGTGTACCTAGTGTGTTGTTGTGTACCTAGGTGGAAAGCGTTAAAGCAGTTAATCAAAATGTGAAATCAGACAAATAGGTATTTTAATCTGCTAATGTGTATCTGAGGGTCTCTGGTTGAATAAGTGACTGCGTTCAGCCCTTTGGACGAACAGCAATCTCTCTCAACAGAAGATATAGAACGCATGCAGCCATTGTAGCGCAAGACGGAATAATTACGTTATCCCTATTCATTGGCGTTTAACCGTGTTGTTTTGTATCTAGTGGAAAATGTTAGATCTGTTAATCAAAGGGTGAAAACAGACAAATACATATTTTAAACTGCTAGGTAGTCACTGGAAGGAGAGCTATGCACCAATCCCCTGTGATGATGCATAGAACCGGCCAGGCCTAGCCCCTAATGTCCAACCCCGCCTTCTCGTGGTGCGGACCGTTAGTAACTTTCAAAAGAGATACTCTCTTGTGGAAGTGAACGGAAGGGGAGGGCTGCCAGATTAGTGTGGCCTACTGATCTGGACAACTATGGCTACTTTTCTTTTTTTTCTACCCTGCTGAGGAGTGGTCAACCACACAGGGTCCTGGTGCTGACCATATAAACCTACTGGACTGGACAGATATATGGCTCTGAGCTTGATTATGGATCCTGATTTTGCTGCACTGGTGGGCTTCTGTGGAGGGAAAATCTTCCGCTGTGTTTTCTTTTTGTTTGTGGGTTGACAGCCCCAAGTGAATAGATCCACAGGATATGTTTATCAGCTGGTGGATAATCCTGAGCAGAAGTCATCGCAGGCACCTGAACTCTTTGCTTCTATTGGCATCGTCAAATTCTACATTGGAGGAAGTCTTCCAGTGTAGATGGCTTCAGCCTTTAGTAGTGGGGGAACGGGTCTTTGCCCCATGTCTGCGATTAGGGGGCTGTTTGATATTGTCGGCATTCCCTCTCTCAATAAACATAGTTTCTTTAAACATCCCACTAACCATTTTCTCTCCAGCTTTTTCTCTTGATGTCCTCACACAAGAATTCCACCGTTATAATTTAGATATTCTCGGCTTGCAAGAGACCAGATGGACAGATAAAGGTCAGATTCTTAAAAATAATCTTAAATTTCTCTTTTCAGGGAGGGACGACAAAAAGCATCACCAAGGCGTGGGTCTGCTTCTCAGCAGACACGCTAGTGATGCTCTTCTAGGATATGAGTGCATTAATGAAAGGTTTCTTACAGCAAAATTTCAGACAAGCGTTAAAGACTTGAATGTTATCTGCTGTTATGCCCCCACTGAGGATGCCGATGAGGATGAGAAGGATAGGTTTTATGAACAACTTCAGGATATTTTGAATTCTGTCAAGAAAGGAGATATTACCCTTGTTCTTGGTGACTTCAATGCCAAAGTTGGTACTGACTCTGACCTTTGGGGAGGAGTAATAGGCCCTTTTGGTATTGGTAGCTGCAATAGCAATGGGCAACGTCTCCTACAGGTAAGTAAACTCAATGGATTCAGAATAACTAACACTTATTACAAACACTGCGACATACATAAATACACATGGGTCTCACCTGATGGGCTGCATAGGAATATGATTGATTATATATTAATTAACAGCAAATGGACTAGTTCTGTTAGGAATACCAGGGCATATAGGGGAGCTGAAATTGGATCTGACCATTACCTTGTTAAAAGTGTGTTGCAACTTAAACTTAAAAAGTGTTGTGCTAGGGTTAAAAAATTTACTTTTAATACTGAAGCTCTGAAAGATCCAGTTATAGCCAAAGCTTACCATGATAGGTTACTTAGTCATTATGACAGTCATGGTTTGCTTACTACTGAAGTTGAGGAAGAATGGGATCATTTTAAACAGGCTTTTTTGGACACTAACAGTACTCTTTTAGGAAAAAAGGAGCAGAAGAGGCAAAATTATCTGAGTGATAAGGCACTTGAGCTTATTTCGGAAAGAAAGAACTGCAGGAATGCCCTTAATCAATACCCTACTAGTCCTAATAGAAAGCATTACAGAGACCTTAATAAACTTGTAAAGGATCAGTTAGCTGCTGATAAAAATTTTTGGCTTGATGGTTTGGCTGACAAAGCCGAGGAAGCAGTTAGACAGCACAACAGCAGAGAGCTGTACCAGATAGTTAATGTTTTGTGTGGTAGAAAACGGACAGGCATACAAGGATTGAAGGATAAACAAGGTAAGGTTATAGAAGGGGAGGATTCTGTCATGGCTAGGTGGGCTGAGCATTTCAGTGATGTTCTAAACAATGTAGTTAGTTCTACTCCCATTGTTTGCAATGATGATAGATGCATTGGTGGCTTTAATGTTGGCCCTATAACACAATCTGAAGTTAGTTTGGCTGTTTCTAAACTTAAACTTCATAAATCCCCAGGGGTAGATGAAATTACTACGGAAATGCTTAGAGCTGGGAATGTTTCGGTTACCACTTGGATGACTGAAATTCTGAATCTCTTTTATGATAAAGGCATGGTTCCTAAGGATTTTACCAGAGCTATTGTTATCCCTATTTTCAAAAAAGGTGATCGCAGTTCTTGTGATAACTATAGGGGTATCAGCCTACTCTCTGTTCCAGGTAAAGTTCTTTCCATGATTGTGCTTAATAGAATTAAGAATCTGGTTGACAGGCAATTGCGTGATGAGCAATGTGGATTCAGAAGTGGTAGGGGATGTGTGGATCAGATATTTTCACTTAGGCAGATTCTTGAGAAATGTTTAGAGTTTCAGAAACCTTCAGTTGCTAGCTTTGTTGATTTCAAAAAGGCTTTCGACTCTGTTGATCGTCATAATTTGTGGTTGATTGTGAGATCATATGGTATACCAGACAAGTTAGTTAACATAATGAAAGCTCTCTATAATAACACTGAGTCGTGTGTGAGAGTTGGTAAGGCTTGTAGCAATTGGTTTAGCATTACTTCTGGTGTTCGACAAGGGTGCATTTTGTCTCCTTTTCTCTTTAGCTTGGTTATTGATTATGTTATGCGAAATTCACTTCAAGGGAAAGATTTTGGCCTTAAATGGGCTGGAGATACGAAAATTTCTGATTTAGATTATGCTGATGATTTAGCCCTTTTGGCAAATGATGTTGATGAGATGAACTCTTTTATTCGAGCTGTTGATGAGACTGGTAGTAGAGTAGGTTTGGTTATAAACAGAGAGAAAACTAAAGTGATGAAAATTGGTCAGGCAGGCTGTGATTCAGTTAATCTGAATGGTTGCAGTCTTGAGCAGGTGTCACAGTTTAATTATCTTGGGAGCTATGTAACAGATAATGGTGATGTGCGGCATGAGATTAACAGACGAATAGGGATTGCTGCTGGGACTTTTAAGAATCTATGGAGAGTGTGGAGAAATAGGCGTATACACCTAAAGACTAAAATTATACCGTATAATAGTTTGGTTCTTTCTAGGGTTAGTTATGGTAGTGAAACTTGGACACTTTGTAAACAAGATAACAGGAAACTAGATGCTTTTGATTCCAGATGCTTACGCAGTATCTTGGGCATTAGGTGGTTCAACTTTGTAACTAATGATGAGATTAGGAAAAGGAGTTTGCAACCTCCTTTAAGCAGCATATTGTGCAGAGAGAGACTCCGTTGGTTTGGCCATGTTGCCCGTATGAATAATTATAGATTGGCGAATAGGGTTATGAACAGTGTGCCTAAAGGCCTCAGAAAGAAGGGGAGACCTAGGATGCGGTGGGCAGACAATGTCAAACACGACCTTGTTAGAATTGGTGTGCAGTGGCCATATGCAGTAGATGTAGCTCAGGATAGACTTGCTTGGAGAACTAAATTGCACGGTCTGGTTGGACCTCCGTAGCCCATGGCTGCTTGAGGATGATGATGATGATGATGATGATGACGATAATATGTAGGTGAGGGTCACTGGTTGAATAGGTGACTGCGTTCAGCCCTTTGGGCGAACAGCAATCTCCTACCGCAAATCTTATAGAAAACGTGCAGTAATAAGAGCGCACAAAGGAGTAGTTATTTTGTCCGTTTGGATTAGCGTCGGAAGTGTGTTGTTTTGCATATAGTGCAAAGTGTGAGAGGTTATTAATAGGAAAGGGAAATGAGTCAAATACCTATTTGAGACTGTGAATGGATTTGTTATTCGAGAGACACTGGTTGAATAGTTGTCTGCATTCAGCCATTTCAGCAAATGGCAATCACTGTCATCAGAAGCAATAGATCACATTCATCATCAGATCACAGAGCGGATTAATTACTCTGCTTCTTTCGATTACGTCATCTATTGTGTTTAGTGTGTGCAGAGTGTAGAGTGTTAAAAGTTGTGTATTTAGAAAGCTGAAACGGTCGGAATATGTACTTGAATATATTCTCCCTCCACTTTTCTAGGTTGGACCCTCAGACGTAGTGGTGCAGTGTGATATTTGTGTCAGTGCCGAATTATTGTGTGTTATCCGTTGTATTTGAGTGTGTTTCTTGTCTCAGTGTGTAGAGCTACATCTTGGATCCCCCTATACGTCTTTTGGAGTTTTCCTGATATTTTACAATAAAATGTTGAAATTTTAATCAATCATGTTTTGAAACGTAGGCCTAAAAGGCAAAGGAATAGATTGAAATGTAAAATAGAATTAGAATTAATTGAAAATTTAGAACCAATAGATCCGCTGGACGTGTTTGTAAATACGCCTGGTTACGTAAATACATAATTAATTACTTTGAACTCACTATTTCGAATAATATTATCAAATATAAGTAGTAAATGTTTATTATTCTGATTTGTATAGAATCAGAAAAAATATTTGACAACGAGTTTTTAGAAATTAGTATTCTGGCAACCTTCGTGAACTGTACACGAAGGTTGCCAGATCACTAATTTCTAAAAAAAACTCGTTGCAGATATTTTTTCTGAATTTCCCTAATCAACCATAGTGTTCGGATACTTTTTTGAGCGACTGTACATGGTCACTTTTGTTATTGGTGATGTTTTTAATTTAGAGTAAAAAACTAATGCGCAGACATTTCACTAATATATTATGCATGCTTTAATAGGAAAATATGTGTTTAGCTAAAGATTTAATTGCAGCAATAAACTACTTAAATCTTGATTTTATAGAAGTTTTTGTTCAGTATTTAAAGAGTCTTTGAAACTGAAACGTTTAGCAAGTTATCTCGTTCTGCAAAAAAATTCTAAATTGGAGAAAATTTAACTAATCAGTACTCGATCTACTGAAAATACAGCTACATATCTAGGTAAGGTTTCTATACCGCTTATTTCTTTCGTTTGACCTGTTTAAATTCTCTCTCCAAATGAATTATTTGCGTACAATAGCTCAAAAAAATATCCGAACACTATGGTTGATTACAGAATTCAGAAAAATATCTGGCAGCGATTTTTTTAGAATAGTGATCTGGCAACCGTCGTGTCACGTGACACGACGGTTCCCAGATCACTATTCTAAAAAAATCGCTGCCAGATATTTTTTCTGAATGCTGTAATCAACCATAGTGTTCGGATATTTTTTTTGAGCGACTGTACATGGTCACTTTTATTATTGGTGATGTTTTTAGTTTAGAGTAAAAAAATAATGTGCGGACATTTCACTCCTATATTATGCATGGATCAAACCTATCAGTTCATCATACAATGTAAATCAAATAGTACAAAATTTTAACGATTCAAATATAAGGATACGGAACACTAAGTTTTAGGCTCGCCATTACACAAGTGAAAATGAAAATCATTCCTACACACGCACAAACTCACATACTACTTTCAACTCTTGTGCTCAACGCATCGCTGACATTTCGATGCCTTTACTAGAATGAAGCGAATTTTTATAAGTCAAGCAAAAATAGAAACCTTAAATAAATTTTAAGTTCTACAGAAGTTCTTTAAAGGAAATCAATGATCAACTAAACTAAAAGCTGCATCAAAAACAGACGTATTAAAGCTATCAGTTGATAGCTTTAATACGTCTGTTTTTGATGCAGCTTTTTGAGAAATGTGTAACCAGTTATTTGGCGAGATATTTTAAACATATGGATGCACAATTCAAATTCGTAATGAATAAGTAACTAATTATAACAACCTAGTCGTCATCTTGCTACCAATGATTAATCCATAAACATATATTGAATTGCTGTGGTTATTGTTTCTAATTCTCTATACTAGCCGTATTCACTATTTCTCTTCACCTCTCAAGGGAGTGCCAACACAAATCATCGTGCATGTTACCTTTGGCACGCGTGTCATAAAATCGCCATCACTGCTATGAGGGCACCAACCTGAGTTTTGTTGTTAAAGGTATTGGGTTGGTGGTGGCTCAGTCGGTGAAGTGCCAGTCTCATAATCTTATGGTCTCAGGTTCGAGTCCTACCTGGGTCAGTGTTGAGATTTTTCTCCCCAAAACTCCCCGCCCTGCCCTCTGTCAACAGGGGACATCGATCGGCTTGGAAAGGCCGCCGTCTCAAATGACATAACAAATGTTATAGACCATGTTGGATGGCCTTGACGGGAGCTACCATCTGTATCCTAACAGCTACCCGGTGGTTTCCCTTCATACACCTTCTCTGAACCTTTGCGGTCCTTATGATCTGATCACTAAGTACATTGTATGCAAAAAAGGTACAGCTCCTAGGTAAAACAGTTTGTACTTATTTACATACCTGTAATAAGCATCGGAAGGAACTTCAGGTCATGGTCACACATCAGAGGACACGTCAAGGCACGGTCGCACGTCAGAGGACACGTCAAGGCACGGTCACACGTCAGAGGACACGTCAAGGCACGGTCGCACGTCAGAGGACACGTCAAGGTACGGTCGCACGTCAGAGGACACGTCAAGGCACGGTCGCACGTCAGAGGATACGTCAAGGCACCGTCCCCCCAGATCCAGCCCTGGATCTTCTGACCTGATCATTTAGCTCATTACGCGAACTAAAGTGCCGTTGTCAGGTAAAACAACCAAAGTAGACCAACGGCTCGGGTCACGTTAGAGTGGGAGGGGGGGGGGGCGAAGATTGCTCAGTTAACGTCTTGAAAATTCTCATAGGTCATATAGGTCGGCACGATCGCTTTTCCTATTAGTGAACCAATGATCTACGAGAATTTTCGAAAGCGTCAACTGCGCAGTCTCATCTTAGGCTGAATGATTGCCGCCACTCTGAAAACGGATATTCTGATTGTAATTCTTGCGTTACGACAGAGTGTGATCGCATTCTAATAATGGATCTGTTGGCTGTTACGTGACATTGTTCTACACTGATATTGTTGGTCAATTGCGTGAATTAGAATATCCGTGTTTGAATTATTCGGGCTTCCGTATGATTTGAAGAAATCAATTGAAATATTTAGATTAACGTTGGAATAAAAATAATAAATAAAAAAAACATTTTTTCGAAATTTTTTTCTAAAAGCTTTCAAAATGGAAACAAATTGTTAAATTATTATTATATCATTCATATCCTATTGATTTCAAAATGAAAGGTCTTAATTATTATTTTTTGGTTGGGTTGTGGCCGTCCCGTGGCCGAGTGGTTAGCACGCTTGGCTACTGATCTAAGGGACCTGGGTTCGAGCCCCGGAATTAAGCATGGATGTGTGTGTTGTTTTTCTGCTGAGGTCCTGCCATCCTCTCAGATCTCCTACTGTGGCATATAAACTGTCAGACCTCTGTGGCAAGCAGCAGCTTGAGGGGGTATTTATTGTATTAATTGTCAGCATGATTTTTTTTTTTTATCTTCACTGGCCAAATGAAGTCACTAGGACTTAATGGCTCAGATGTAGATACAGGAAAGGGTTGAATTGTTTTATCTCTGAGCGGCACTTTTTTTGCTCACAATGGTCTAAATGGTCAGGTCGCAAGGACTCCGAGGGTTCAGAGCAGGTTTGGAGGGAGGGGAATCATTGGACAGTTGTTACGAGACAGATGGTCGTTTCTCGTAAAGTTCACCTAACGTGCTCTTTAACGTGCACAGGTTATGGCTCTCTGGTTCACTTGGCTACGGCTTAACGTCCCATCCGACGGACAGTTGCCTTTCCAAGCCCATCAGTGTCCCCTCCTGACCGAGGGAAGTGTGGGAAGTTTTGCGGACATAAGTCTCAACATTCGCCCAGCTGGGACTCCAATTTGGGAACTGCAGATTACGATCCAGGCGGGATATCCACCATCAACACCACCTCCGAGTGGCACTGTTTTTTTTGGCTCACAACTGAAATTCTAGGTCCCAAAAAACCAGTTTTTTAGAATTGAACAGTGGAAAAGTAGGCCCATGACGCTGTTTAGGGGACATTAAAACGGATTTTTCTTTTTGGTTTAATTAGGATCACAGGAATTTCTTTCCAAATAAGAAAAGGATCGCAGAAATTCCGCTAGATTTTGCCTTATTTTCAGCGATCATTCTCGATCGGAATACTTTAATAGGATATGTTTTTTACCTATATATTTTCTTATAGACATCTATTTCGTGAATTTCAGTTGACAATTAAAAATTAGCTGATTGTGAGTTAGTGCGTGACAAAGGATGACGCTAATTACGACCATCATGCAGAAGTTGTAAAGCTCTGAAAATCTGCACTTAGGGGTAATTCAGATCGTAGTTCTCGGGAGAAAAAATCCGAAATTCGATCTTCGACCTGTCCTTCAAAGTCAGAGAGAGGTGAAGCAGAGATCAAAGCTTGACGTAAAAGTGCTAGAAATGTGAATATTGGTATATAGGAGTACTTCGGATCACAGATCCCAGAAGCTTTAAAAATCTCGGATTCTTTGTGTGTTGGGGCTTCGAGATCAAAAATTAAATTTTAATTTACCACTTTTAGAGAGTTAATTTGATGCCTACGGGCAAGGACGTACCTAGAATTTAGTTCGGGGCGGTATGAGAATAAGCCTTGAGTAGGGTTTCCCAGTTACTAAAACATTCCACCGAACAGGAAAGATTAAAATGATATTCTATATGAGATTTTATAATTGTTGTTTTAATATATTTTTAGTGTCAGAATAACATATGGGGCTAAGATAAAGTTGTATAAAACTTCCAATTGTTCAATTTCTTTTTAATATTTTTAAACTGAACGAAATAAAGACAATTGTTTTGGAGTTCAAAGCAAATAGACGAGTTCGATATTTAGTAGAAGACGACAGGGTTATCAGCGGACTTATTTTTATTGAGGGAGGGTGGGTTAATGAAAACCCAGAGATAATGAAAAAGGAAATTCTACACAATTCATTAATAATATTATTTCACAAATATTTTTGCAATTTTTTTTTGTAGTTCGTTTTTCAAACGAACTAATGTCATCATTTTGTTTGTTTTATCTGTCTGTACACTTTCATCTTTTTAGTTTTAATAGATTAATTTAAAATTCCTGTTGAATTGGATGGGTATTGATGATACCCGTAGGCAGGGACGTACAGTCGCTCAAAAAAGTATCCGAACGCTATGGTTGATTACAGAATTCAGAAAAAATATCTGACAACAATTTTTTTTAGAAATTAGTGGTCTGGCAACTTTCGTGTACGTACACGAAGGTTGCCAGATTTTTAATTTCGAAAAAATCGTTGCCAGATATTCTTTTTAAATTCTGTAATCAAACAGAGTGTTCGGATATTTTTTGAGCGACTGTACCTCCCCTGCCTACGAGGATATTTCTTGTCGTAGATCTTAGAAAGCTTATGAAAAATTGGATCCGACGTCTCCATTTAGAGGTCATATTTCAGTCAAACTGTAATAATAATAATAACTACACCTAACAGAAACGTGGAACATCATGTACAGGGGTATTCGAGTCCTGCATCTCTGAAGAGTTGCGAAATTCTGGATACACCAATCCGTTGAAGTCGACCAGAGGTCGAATTTCGATCCACGTGGGAGTTCGAAATTCCAAATGATGTCTGCTGGTTTCTACATCTTGGAAACGGCACTGCATTTCTGATCCTTCGAATACCTCGAGTTTGTCTATGTATCTATCTGCTAGTAAGTGAATTGGTGTGTAGAGTTATTTATGGTCGTAGAACTCAGGACGGTTAAGAAATTTCCGTTACGGTTTTGTGTTCAAGGTCACATAAGGGTCGATTGGGTTGTTTTACCTATGATCGGAACTTTCGCGCGGCCTATTTAACGGCCTCTAACGATAGAAATTCAAACTACGAAAATTCAAAAACTTTTCACAGTTCGCGGGCACTATTAACACCTTTGGAAGATTCTGAAAGGCGAATCGTATGATTTACCTATCCAATTCAAAAAGAATTTTAAATTTATCTCTTAAAACGAAAAAGTTGAATGTCTACAGACGGAGAAAACAAACAACAAAACGATGACATGAACTCGTTTTTTAAAAGAACTACAAAAAAAATTGTGAAATTTTTTTTATATAATATTTTTACTGAATTGTAGAATTTTCTATTTCATTATCTCAGTTTTTATTAACCCACCCTCCCCCAACAAAAATAAGTTCCCATTCTTATTGTAATAATCTAGTCCCAATTTTCTCCTTATTTCTATTATAGATATATTAAAATAGTAAAATAATATTATATAAAAATGTATAAAAATATATTTTATTACATATATATATATATTATTTTGGCAGGGCAGTGTATATCAAAGAATTTCCAGGTTATGTCAATG
Source organism: Ryuthela nishihirai (assembly GCA_038380435.1). Classification (NCBI taxonomy): domain Eukaryota; kingdom Metazoa; phylum Arthropoda; class Arachnida; order Araneae; family Heptathelidae; genus Ryuthela; species Ryuthela nishihirai. The sequence continues at coordinate 30,085,362 of JAWZYU010000007.1, read as the reverse complement.
GGAATCTAACTGCGAAGTTCTGTAACTTCTAAAATGTGTATTTAATGGAAAAAATGTGACTGAGAATAAAATAAAGAACATGATCAAATCTGCATATTTAAATCTCGATTTTCAACACTATTCGTTCATTACTTAAATAGAAGATGTAATATTTCAAAACAGTAATAAATAAAAACTAAACTAATAAATATTGTTCCAAACCAAGGAATAAAATAAATCTTCATTTTTAAATGTTTGCGTAACGATTTAATTAATATTTAATTCTTTTATAGGGCAGTATAATATCCTTATTAAACTGCACCGAATTGGTTGCTTCATTTTCTCTGGACTTCCCAAATAAAAACAAACCCCTTCTTATCCTAAGACCTAGTTCCCGTTTTACCCTTACACATGTTCGCTTTCAAAAATACAGCACTTGTGCTGCAAATGCTTTTTTGGTTTATATATATAATAAACCAAAAAACCGCAACCGTATCTTCCAATCCACTATCCTTTCAGAAGTAGATGACACCCAATAATAAGTTGGTCCTCTGGTTCACTTTCAGCCGTATTGCGTCTGGCCGTCTTCTCCATAGCTGGCCAAGTTCGGGCAGGGCAATCTCATTTCCTTTCTCGTAATAGAGACCTACGTTATTTCCGCTTCTGGCGCAGTCTATTTTTAAGTCAATTCTTACCGGGATTTTTCAGTGTTCCAATGACTTGCGGCTGCAAACAAGCAGTAGAAATGGTTTAATGTAATGTTACAATAGGAGCGCAAATAAGAATGCACTAGGAAAAAAATGGATGTGAGGATTGGAAAAGTAGCAGATGGAAAAAAATATCCACAGGCGATATGTTATCCTTCTATAGTTTTCAAAGAGAAAGCAGTTCGTAATTGTTCGATTTTAGTTTTCTTCAAAAGCGAATGGACATTCCACCTAATGTGAGGGAGGGATTGGCTCAGTGGGTAGAGAGCCGTAATCGGCAGTTCGCAGGTTCGACTCCCACCTGGGTCAGCGTTGATATTTATCTCCGCAAAATTCCCCCGCCCTGCCCAAGGTCAGTAGGGAACACCGATGGTCTTGGAAAGGAATTCAGCTATCAGTCGGGTAGGACGTTAAGCCGTGGCCCCATCTGCGGGAGATCTGTGGCTGGCCATGACGGGGGCTACCATCTGTGGCTGGGTCTACGGGACCATCTGTGGCTGGGTCTACGGGGCCATCTGTGGCCATCACGGCTTAACGGCATTCACGGCATCTACCATCTGTGGCCATCACGGGGTCTACCCCATCTGTGGCTGGCCATGACGGGGGCTACCATCTGTCTCCCAAAACAGCTGTTCCAATGGGTTCCCCCATTTAGCCCATCACGTGCAAAATAAAAGTGGCGCTCAGTTGTAATAAGATCAAACCAACCGTTTCTTCCAACTAGTGAGAGCTTTTAACCTCTGGGTTTTACTAACTAATATCAGAAGGGCAATGCCTGTCGCTGGAATCACGGGACTCAACTCATATTATGGAGCACCCATTTCTGATCGACACTTTTTTGCACACAGTGAGCTAAACAGCCAGATCGCAAGGACCCTAAAGGCTCAGGGAAGGTTGGGGGAAGGGCGTGCACTAAACAGCTGTTAGGAGGCAGGTGGAAGCCTCCCGTCATGACCATCCAGTGTGTTGTTTCACGTGCACAAGGTATGGATCTCCCGCATGCGATGCCATGGCTTAACGTCCCATCCGACGGACGGCTGCCTTTCTTTGACTATCGGTGTCCGCTACTGACCAGGAAAGGGAGGAGAGTTTCGAGGCTGTAAATCTCAACGATTGACCAAGGTAGAGCTCGAACCGGGAACTGACGATTAGGAGCTTGGTGCGCTACCGACTCAGCCCCCCCCCACCGGCCCTCGTAACTAAAATAAAAGTATTCTATGCTCCAAAACGTTTTCCTGACACTTCCATATTATTATGTGAATAGAAAGTAACATTCAGAGCTCCCTAAATTTGAAAATGATTTTTTTTACGGGAAAACGTCACTCGAGATAAATTGAAGATTCCCTCAAATCTTTCTAATTCTCGATTTTCAACAATTTTCCTCAAATTTTTACAGTTATTAAGTTGGATACGTTTAACAGCAAACTCTGCTCTTAAATTCGTTCTAAAAATTTTCGTATGAAGGTAATCATACCCTCTGCACGTTAAAGAACACGCTGGATGGCCTTGACAGGAGACTACATCCTATCTCCGAACTATCCAGTGGGTCCCCTCCTCTAACCTTCTCGGGGCAAGGGAAGGGGATCCACTGAATATTAATTACTGGACTGAAAATTAATTAACTGCAAGAATCATTACACCAACATCTAAATTTGCATTTATTTAAGTAAGCGGCTTGTTGTAACAAATATAATTTGTGTTTTAATGGGCTTTTGGAAGTAAACTGTTATGTTCGGTGACGCTGATTTTAAATGCTTTGGGCTCCAAAACTCTTTAAATATCAAAAGAATATTGCCGAAAATTGAGCTTTAGAGAGATTTGAATGAGATCCTTAATTTATACTCAGTGACATTTTCCAGAAAAAATATTATTTTTACATTTAGGGATCTCTGAATATGACTCTCCATTCGCATAACATGCAAATGTCGGAAAACGTTTTGTAATATCGCATATATCGATTGGGAGTTATTTTAATTTCTAGATATGCGTATGCATATACACTGCTCGACATTGAAAGTGCCCCACCCAGAAGAACTTGTACAAACATGCAAATAGAAGGGTGGGTGTGAGCAGTTGAGATGTGCAAATGGTGATAATCCAGAGCCAATGACGTGTGTGGCTCAAGAGAAAAGGTGCAAGAAGAAACAGGGATGGTATTGTGTTTATGCAGGTGGAAGTTGTGCGAAAGGTTGAGATTCGGTGCTGGAACGGTTGAGATTGGAATTCTGCTTAGAAATTGTTCAGCGAAGGCCGAAAATGCCTGGTACACGCCATCATCATGTTTATTAACATTTAGATGCGTTTGAGACAGATGAATTATAAGCCTATGTGAAGCTGGATGGACTACAGGTTGTGTCGCTGTCCATGTTCATCGGGATGCACGAACTGTTGAATGCCGTTGGCAACAGTGGCAAAATGAAGGTTCTAGCATGTGTCACAGAGGGAGTGGTACCATCCGACAGACGTCAGCCCTGCTTGATAGGCACAATGTTCGACATGCTCGTTCGTCACCCCAGAGCACTGCAGGCGATATTCGACGGACTGTGTCAGCAACCATGGATGTCCCCACAACCACCTGAATGGTAAACCGAAGGTTACATGAGGCACACCTGTGCTCTGGGCAACCATTATGTCCACTACCATTGACTGTAAACCATCGCAGCGCTCGTCTGGCTTGGTGTCGAAGTCATGCGAACTGGGCCATGAATTGAACACTGTTGTGTTTAGTGAAGAATCCCATTTTTGTCTGGGAGCTGACTATCGATGGGTCCATGTATGGCAAGAGGATGGATCCAGCTTTTGTTCGTGACTGGCACACCACCCGTCAGCCAGACATAATGGCATGGGATGCTGTTGGATATGACAGCAGGTCACCTCTTATCCACATCACAGGAACACTGACAGCTGCACGATATGTTATCACGGTTCTGCAGGCCGTTTTGTTATTGTTCCTGGGAGCATGCAGCAGCCTGTTTTGTTACCGTTCTTGGGAGGCAGGCAGCAGCCCATTTTCCAGCATGACAAAGCCTGTGTACACTGCTACGATCTCCAGACAATGGTTACAACATGTTCAACTATTACCGTGGCAAACACGATCTCCAGATATATCCCCAAGTGAAAATCTGTGGGACCACATTGGACGACGTTTGCAAACCTCTCAGCGGCTGGCGCAAAATCTCGATGAATTATGGGAGCAAGTCAACGCTGCTTGGTGTGCAATTCCTCAGGACCATATCCGTCGACTGTATGACTCCATTGCACGCCGTATTGCTGCTTGTATTGCCGTTCACGGCGTGCAACCACCTACTGAGGGGTTCACAATGTGTTGCATGATCTCATCTTCTGTAAGTGGTTGCAAATTAGATCATGGTATGCCAATATATATTGCTATGTGTGTGCTACATTTCACCCCTATTCCCTCACTCCTTCTGGTTAAGGCAATTTCAATATCGTGCAGTGTATACATGTATAAGTTCCTTACGCATTGTTTCTGTTAAATATTCCAGCATACGAAACTCCTTAAATAATAAGAGAATATTATTGAATTTTAAGAATTAGCTCCACTAAATGTAGATCTTCTTTTTTGTTTTGTTGTAGCATTTTACCATAAAGTTTAATATTTCAAGTTAGAAAGCTTCAAAAGTTAGCATTCTGTTAATAAAATGTGGAAATTCTTTTATATTGTTGTCTAAACATTATATCTATACGTAGGTACTGAACAGAAAAAACGTTTCATGTTATTTGAATATGGAGTCATATTCAGATATCAGTAACATCTTAAGTAATATTAATATGGACAAAATATGACTATAATTATACTTGAGGTTTCTATCAAATCTCTTTAAATGTAGAATTATTCACAAATAATTGTTCAGTATCCAAATAATTTTGTAAGCTGGAAAATGTACTCAATTAAAACCTGAAAAATTATTGCAACATATTAAAATGAAAAAGAAACATTCTGTAAAAAATAATACCCCCTCAAGCAGCTGCTTGCCACAGAGGTCTGACAGGAGCCTGTCAGTTTATATGCCACAGTAGAAGATCTAATGATTGAACAGTATATGAATTTTGAATGATTTTTGGTTAACAAGGTAAGTAAATGTTAAATATTCCAGATTCTATAACTCATTAAATATTAAAAATATCAAAAGCAGGTATTTAGGCACACCGCAGTCAGATCTTCAAATATGATTGCCAATAATCACATTTTTCTATAAAAAGCGCTTTTAAGAAATTGTAGAGTTGTGAATTTGATTCCCTCTTGATCAAACATTTAATATTTCAACTGTTTCTACTTTCTGTTGAGAAACTATTAATGAATGAATTTATTATTCAATCCTAAGACTTTTTGATCTCCCCTTCAAATCCAAAAGAATTATTCCATGTTTCCTTTGCTTTTTGCTGAAACACAAGTTTCAAAAAGGAAATAAACACACCACATTCTGCAGTCGACTCCTGTTGCCTGGTTGCCTTTAGAGTCCCCCTGTTGCCTGGAGGGATGCAGGCAGTTTGTCATTTAAACGTTAATTGATGGTCGTTTGAACCCTCTGAGCGGGAGATGCACAAAGAGGGGAGGAAGAGTTCACCCGTTCAACCTACCTTCTCCCGGCCGACGGGCCGGTACGGTAGCGAAAGGGATTCGGCCGGTACGGCCGGAACGGTAGGGAAAGGGTTAAAAGTGAGGTAGAGGCCTTTGGAGGGGCAGAGAGGCTTTAGGGGAATCTCCCAGTGTTGTTGATATATAGGGCCAAGGCCCTATAGTGGCTTTTTATATTATTATGAATAGGACCAAGAATTGTTTGGGCTGAGAAATAAGTGGTTCCCAGTGTGGTGAGTGTCTGGAAGAGGGTAATTCCATATATTGTGTATTTGGTGCAGTGTAGAAGGTAGTGTGGAATGTCTTCTATCACTTGGCATGTAGTGCAAAGAGCAGATGGTACCTTTTGTATCATGAAAAGGTCCTTGTTGAGATTTGTTCTGCCAGTGCGTACTTGATGAATTGTTGTTTGGGCTCTTCTTGATAGGTAGTTGAGATGTAGAGTGTGTGTGATGGCAGCAATGGTGGCTCTGAATGTATTTTTAATTGTGGCCTGTTGGATCCAGTTTTGTGTCCATGTGGAGTGGAAGAATTTTTTGATTTCTATTAGGTGATGATTATATGTCTCAGGGGTGTGATAATTAAGTGTAGGGATATTGTGTCCTTGTTTAGCAAGGTGGTCAGCAGTGTTATTATGGGTTATGTTACAATGAGAGGGTATCCAGTGGAATGTTAGCGTTTTGTGAGTGGCAATTATATTGTGTGAAATTCTGTGAATATGGAAAAGAGAGTAATTTTGTGATAGGCTGTATGTATGTTTGTTGATGCTGTGTAAGGCAGATTTTGAGTTAGTGATATAGAGGCTGGCCTTCTTCTTTAACATTTCTCGTCATAACCTGGTCCTCTTTGTAAAGTGGACCTCGGCCCTCTTATCATCAGGTCCATGAGCTTAATTTGCTGTGGGTGCAGATTAGAGGCTGGTCATTTCGGTGATTGACTGTCATTGGTTGATTGAGTCACATGGTTTATAGGCGCCATGTTTTGTCGTACCGTAAGACGAAAACCTATGAGTTAGTGTGTGTACAGTTGCTCAAAAAAGTATCCAAACACTACGGTTGATTACAGAATTCAGAAAAAATATCTGGCAACGATTTTTTTAGAAATCAGTGCGGTTGCCAGAGCACTGATTTCTAAAAAAATCGTTGCCAGATATTTTTTCTGAATTCTGTAATCAACCGTAGTGTTCGGATACTTTTTTGAGCGACTGTACCTAGTTAAAACTTCTCAGAATTTACAATTTTATACATTCCTACCGCATTTTTTTGCCTATAAAACCTTTCCATGTTTTATCACTGCCTTACTGAGCTGCAGTTGGATGTAAAAATTCCACTCACAGAAATAAATTAATGAATTTTTTTTTCCGAGAAACTCCGCCAGATGACAGCAGTCACATGCAAAAGTGAAAGGAGCAAAATGAAAATCAAAAAATAATTTCTTTGGAAGTTTGTTTGGAAAACGAGCTAATGTTTCCACTTTGTTGTCTGCTTATGCCAATATTTGTTCGTCTGTCTGTCCGTCTATCTGTTAACTGTTGTCTGTCCGTTTGTCTTTCCACCTATCTGTTCGTCTATAGATAATCAGCTTTTTTATTTTTAGAGATAAATGAAAAATTCTTTTTGGATTGGATCATTGAGGTAATATTACTAGAGACAGGACTGGCAACGGACGCCATGAACACGTACAATGTTACGCTTAGTCGATAGTGAGGAGAGAGTTGGGTGTTTTTAATAAGTCAACAGTGAAATGCCTACTTCATGCTCCGCGTACGGATGCAAAAATAAATACTGTAAAGGAAGTAATTTGACATTTCATAGGTTAGTACTTTACGAAAATTACGAGATGTGTTCTTTGTGATAAATTAAAAATTGAAATTGTTAAACTAAGGCATTTAAAAATAAAGGGTTGTCAACTTTACAATATACCTTTCTGTCTAAGTCGAATGTAGTTCACGAATTTTTAATATAGGAAACTAATAATATTTGCCTATGTAAACTAGGTGATTTAAAGCCTGAATTAATATGAAATTAAAAGAATGTTTTCAACATTTTATTACAATGAGAAATATTAAGCATATGACATTAAATTTATGAGACGTCTGCTTTGCATTTTTTATTTTGCCAAAGTGTATTATTATTTAGGTAACATATTATATATTGTGCAAGCTTATAATATTTGTTTTTTTTTTATAGTATGAAATTAAATTCTGTCATTTATTCGGAGGAGATTAGATTTCCTGCCTCAGCTGAATTAAAAAAAAGTTTACCTCTCTGATTATTCCTTTCAATTTTTAGTAAAAATTAATATTTTTTAATGAAAGAAGAAATAAATGTGACTTGTTTTTTTAAATGAGGCGCACATTTGCACTATTAAGGCCTATAAATTTTGAGGGCTTTTGCTTAAGCTGAATGATCTGATCATGTATTAGATATTAAAATATGTTTACCATTGTTCCTGTTTGAAACGGGCTCAAATTAAAGTCTGCTAAGTTTATGGTCAATTTAGTTCAGCTTTAATCATATATTAAGAACATGTCGATTTTTTTTAAATTTTCATACAAAACCTCGATTTGAAAAAGAAGCAGTTTCCAGTGTCTTCACTTTTCATCCGATATAAATCAGTAAGTGTGTATTAATTAAATCTGTTTTGCTTTAATTACTACACTGGAATAACCTCTTTGAAATAAAAAAACAAGAAACAGCAAAGTTCTGCCTCATTTAAATCATTTGTTAAGCAATTTTAAATAGCCTTCATCGTTTGTTCGCAGCCAATTTGCAAGGCATCATGGGTATCTTTCCTCACTAAGCAGTCGGCAGACACGGCCGTCTGTGATCATGGCGGTTAATGCTCAATGGGTTGGAGTGATTTCGAAGAAATATTGCGATTTGCAATTTTGAAAATTTTCAATAGTTTTAATAGCGCCCTCTAACAGCGGAAAATGATGGAAAATGTTAAAGTTTCAAAAGAATATTTCAAACAAACTATTTACACTAGAAATCCGAAATTCTGGTAGTACAGTGTTATGGTCTGAAGGTTTACACCAGCAATAAGGCTTTACCCTCTTAGCCAAAAGAAGGTGCGAAAATGAAACTTTTTTTATTTTAAGAGATAAACGAAACAATCTCTTTTTTTGGGGGGTGGGATTCAGAGGTACCAACAATATATTAATATTTGCATTTTTCGAATCCCCATCACTTGTCAACCAATGTTAGAAAATACTAAAGGTGGTAAATTAATATTCGAAAGGTTGCCTCTAGCGGTTGAAAAACGCTACAAATACCAGATCTTTAAACGAATATTGCAACCGATCTTTTTATGACAGAAATTTAAATTTTTGATCACAGAGTGTAATGGTCAAGTGGTTTACACTAACAGTAATAATTTGTCCCATTATAGAAAGGGAGTGTTGGAAAAATGCAGCTTTTCTGTCTTAACTGATAAATAAAAAATATTTTTGTGTTTATAGGTACGAAAAAAATATTAATAGTTTATTTTACCAATTATGCTGTAGTTCGAATTTCCACTGCCAAAAGGTACTGAATGCATAAAATAAGTAGAAGAACGCATATCGCCTCTGGCGCACATGGGAATCTCATTTTCGAAGAGAATGAAGTTCTACCTTTGCCTACTTTTTCATTCCTTAAGAGTTTTAATTATGGATGTTCGTGTTTTTTTCTGCTGAGGTCCCGCCATCCTCATCGACCTTCTACTATGCCATATAAACTGAAAGGCTCCTATCAGACCTCTGTACAAGCAGCTGCTTGAGGGGTTATTTATATATATTTTTAATGTATGACGGGGAATATGTGCGTAGTAGTATTTTATTAGTAATTATAAAACATAAAAAAGTGTTTGTCTTTTAGTTCTTAAAACATAAAAAAGTTGCTTTTCTCTCGCTCGTCTCAAAATAGTGGGCAGATCATTACTTTAAGTAGAATTTCTACCATAACAGAATTCTACACGCCGAAATTCCTACCATAAACAGATCACTTGAATAATTCTTTAAAAGTTTTGCAGTTTCGATGTTTAGTGATCTCTAGTGATATAAATTAAAACTACCTATGAAAATGCAAATTACATTTCATTAGTAATCAACTAAAAAGAGATTTCTAAATGTCTCTTACAACAAAACCATTCCGTTTCTTACCTACCTTGGGCTTACGGTTAACTCATTGTTGTGAATGGAATTTTCAAGACTGTCACATTCCACCACCAAAATTTTAAATTTCTATCATAACTACATCATTTCCAATATTAGTTTTAAATTTTGGGATTTTTCGATTTTTTCCACCGTTAGAGGGCGCAATTATAGCTTTTGGGAAATTCGTAAAATGCAAATTGTAATATTTCATCAATACCTGTCCAACAAAAAAAGAATTTTTAATTTATCTTTAATAACATACAATTTTCTGTTAAAAAGAAAAAAGTTGCATTCACCTCCCCCCCCCCCCTGGGTCTAAAGGATCAAGTGATTGTTGTCAATGGTAACTTCGTAACCTTCACATTTCAACACCAAAATTTCAAACTTCTAATGCTTTTGATTCCAGATGCTTACGCAGTATCTTGGGCATTAGGTGGTTCAACTTTGTAATTAATGATGATGTTAGGCAAAGGAGTTTGCAACCTCCTTTAAGCAACATATTGTGCAGAGAGAGACTCCGTTGGTTTGGCCATGTTGCCCGTATGAATAGTTATAGATTGGCGAATAGGGTTATGAACAGTGCCTAAAGGCCTCAGAAAGAAGGGGAGACCTAGGATGCGGTGGGCAAACAATGTCAAACAGGACCTTGTTAGAATTGGTGTGCAGTGGCCAGATGCAATAGATGTAGCTCAGGATAGACTTGCTTGGAGAACTAAATTGCACGGTCTGGTTGGACCTCCGTAGCCAATGGCTGCTTGAGGATGATGACGATGAACATAACTACATCGTTAGAATATTCGTTTCATATTTTCCAATTTTCAACTTTTTCCTCCGTTAGAGAGCGCAGTTATAACTTTTAAGAGATTCAAAAATGCAAATCATAATATATCATTAATACCTATTTAACACAAAAGGAATTTTTTATTTATCTGTATAAACAAAAAAGTTCAATGTCTACAGAAGGACAGACAACAAAGTTAAATTATATCTTTTTTCTTAGAGTTAAAATATAATTTTTCATTTTTTAGCCGTTTTCTGAAGTGCTTCCAATCATGAACACTGAAATCTGTATCAAATATTACCCTACACTTTTCCGGAATCCATAAATACCGTGCAATACCATTCAGCTATGCCAAGCTATGCACGTTAAACAATCTGAGCAACGACAAAACATGGCGTCCAATTTTAAGATGCCCAACCTCTACCTATATAGGGCCTCTAATACGAAACAACATTTTCGTTCTAAATTTTTTGTTTTCAAGACTCAATGGGATGGCAACATGTCATTTCCAGAAGCTAGAATTGAATATATAATTTTAAGAAAATATGTTATACAAAATTCTTTATTTGAAATGTATAACTTGTCTATTCAATGGGAATAAATGTCTATTCAATGTTTTAACATGGCCGCCGTAATGTAAAATATGGGTATTAACGCATTAAGCCTAAATAGTTAAATATTTTGTTTTTTTGAAAATTACGTTAAGTTTTCGTTCTTAGGATAAAATCCAATCAGTCATGTTAGTTGAGCCTTTAATAGCCTATAAAAATATTGTATTTAATAAAAAAAAAAAAAGAAAAAATATCAGTTGAAAGATCGCGTTATTTCCAGGCTTTTTTGAAAGTAAATATTTTGTTTGATACTACAATTTAATGAAAATAGAAATTCCTTTACTTATTAAGGCATGTAAACACAATACTAAGAAAAGGCGCTTGCTACATGATTACATGCTGGCGGCCATGGAAAGGGCGGGCATTAAAGAGCTAACTTTAGCTTCAGACTGGGGGCGCTGTAATACAGCGGTTCGATCAATAGCGCCTTAGATCAATAATACACCCTTAGATCAATAGCCAAGCGTGCTAACCACTCGGCCACGGGACGGCTAAAAACATTTCAACAAAATAATAATATCTAATACTTCCACCAAAAATAAGATAAAAAACAAAAAAGAAACTCCCTGATATTTTAATCACCTCTGTTTAAAAGTATGTAAATTCATCATCCATTAAATAGAATACACACTAATATTCAATTACAGCCAACAAAATTTTTTAACTGAGAAAGCCTGCAGAAGGAATTCTCAAATAAGCGTAACGTAAAATCAATCAATCACTGAATATAAGAAGTACATCTTGACATTTAACACTGAGTACAATCCTAAGAAAATTAAAAAATCTGTTGAAGAATCGAGGTTTGTAACTTGAAATAAAACTGATTTCATAGCGGTGTAATTAGAACGCAAAGATACTTGTATCATTATATAATTAATTAAACTTTATAAAAATGACAAACTGACCGATGAAAGGTAATTCTTGGTAACTTTTTTGAAGGGCGATTCGTGCATCCAAAAGGTTGAATAAATTAACATAACACAAATATCGTATAAAATAAATTTTTTATAGCGCAAGACACATTGTATTCCAACCCTACAACATGGCTGCCGCTCAGTCGCAGTAGCATCATCTTCAAGTGCTTAGGGCCTTTCCTCTTTTCTTCCTACCTCCATGATGCACGCTAAACAATCCGAGCGACGACAAAACATGGCGTCCAATTTTTCTCGTTTAGTTTTTGAAAATTTAGAAAATATTTGTGTTGGACCTGGCAACAGTTTTATTGTCGAAAATAATGATCAAAATAGAGGACCCAGCTTTGGATCGAGAGTAGTGAGTCTTACAGCATGTTTCCAATTTAAAAATTTATTGTGTTAATTTTTGTATCGTTTTGTACCTGTGAAATGAAGGTTGAGTTCAGGCTGATATTTTGGAGCCCATATCTGTGTAGGGAAAAAAGAATTCTCTGGACATCTTAAGATATAAATAGAAGTGCATGCCGCCAAGCTATACTTTCCATTCTTAGTGGTTTTTTTTGTTTTTTTCATTCATTTATTCACTTCATGGCATCTGGGATCATGGCATCTAAAAAATTTAATCATTTGATGACAAAATTAAATATAATAATATTATTTGGAACGAAAAATGTCAAAACTATTCAAAGAAACTGAAAATTCTATAGTAATATAAATGCTAAGTATTTCAGTAAATTAAAATGTTGAAATTAACGTCGAAACAATTTTTTTTTTGCTCTTTGACAGCTGCAAGAAAAATTGGAAGTTTAAGTTGAGACAGACTGAGTTTATATTCATCTCTAGAAAGAAATTAATTTTCTCTTGTAAATAAGAGTTAATAAATCTGAATATTTAGAAGTTGTACTGCAACCCATTAGGCCAGTAACTGAGATAGACTGATCATCGACGGAACACTAAAGCACAAGCCAACGTCTGTCATGACCACATGTGCTATAGGTCAGGAATCTCAGTTGACATTAGTTTCTTACCAGGAAAGCACTATTTTTTTGTTTCTTGCAAAACATTTGCGTTTTTTAACATTTTCAACATCTTACATGAATATTTTTAATTTCTAATGTAAACTTTTTTGTTTGTTTGTATGGATACAAAATAGTTAATTTTTATACTTCTTGAGAATATTTTGAAATTTACCTGACACTATACACATATATATATACACAGTTGTATCAGAATAATATGACCAGTGGCAGATTAAGATCATTTTGGGCCCCTAGGCACAGGCAAAAGAGGGAAAATGACTTTGTAAATTGCAAAAAAAATATTAATGAAACAAGCACACTTTTATTTGTGATAGAAAAACATAGTTTTGCAAATATACACAATACATACATAAAACTATATTTTAACTTTGCGCACTTTTGAAGCAGCAAATTTGCGGATTATTTCTTTGAAATCTATGTCTTTAACAAATTGTGCTCTATGCATAACAAACTCAAGGTATTTAGGCGATTTTGAGATATGGTGCTTCTCTTTTGATTTTTTATTAATGATAATTTGTAAAATGATAGTTCTCCTTCACAAACTCCCCAAGCTAAAGTTAAATACAATCTAAATGCTATAGCAACATTTGGATAGCAGTTGGATTTTAAAACTTCTTTAATAGTTCTTGAAAGATCTTCTCGTGCCGGTATTTGTGTTTTGGAGATTACTTTTATATGCTCATGACAGTGTATGATTTCGTTTTCTAATTCATTTTATAGATCCAGTGGATATTTTTTCACAGTCTTTGAGTTGCAGATCTTTTTCCATTTAAATCTGTCATTTCATAATCGAAAATAAATGAAAAATATAAATGTAATTATTTATAACAACGAGATCTTTCCATTTCAGCAATTAGGTTATCACAAATGACTAAAAAACTTCTGCTTTAAATTTTTGTTTTGAAGAAAAAATTTCCGTACAACCGCATTCACCATCAAATAATTTTCTTTTAATGTGACGTGTTTTATCGCTTTTATAACATATGATTAACTCAAATTTGGATGAACATTTCTTTTTTAAATACTTTTTGCTTCTTCATAATAGTCAAAATTTTGGCAAATTATTTTCAGATATTCTGTCAAAGATTGTATTTGATCTACAACTAGTTTTAAAATAAGTCCTGTTTGAAATGTCAAGTTTACTTTATTTATCCTTTCTAAAACATCATACCAAAATAAACTGAGAATACACGTCTCTAGTTTACATAGTTTACTCAAGATATTTGCCCCTTCATTTCGCGTTTCATAACTTTGGTCAGAATCCTGCAATAAGATTTTTAAAGTTGACATAATTTCCATGTAGTTTATTTTTAATGATTTTAAAGCATCATATCTAGCTGACCATCTTGTGTCAGAGAGAGACTTCAACACAAATAGTCTCTTATTAACTTTTAAATTCGATGATTGTTTCTTGGATATCTCTTCTTTCATCAAATTCCACCTATATGTCGAACCAGACAAAAAAATTATAATTTTTGTACAACCCCAAAAAATGCTATCGCCTCTATACATACACTGGCTGCTGTCTGTCCAACAAGATTCAGGGACTGATCACTACATGGTACAAACTCTGCAAAATTATTAATTTCCTTGATTCTACTTTGGACACCCTGATATTTTCCAGACATATTGGCCTCATTATCATAACTTTGAGAGCAGCAATTTTTGATATTTAGATCGCACTCACTTAAATATTGCAAAATTCCTTGAGCTAAATCATTTCCTTTGTGGCCTTTTAAAGGCAAAAATTTTAAAAATCGTTCTGACACTTCAAAAGTTTGCGAGTTTACATATCTAATTATAACTGTAAGTTGATCGACGTGTCACATCAGGAGTAGAGTCAACTGTAATTCCAAAATATTTTGATTCTTTTACTTGTTTTAAAATTAAATTAGTTACATGCTCTGTAGCCATCCCGTGGCCAAGTGGTTAGCACGCTTGGCTACTGATCTAAGGGACCTGGGTTCGAGCCCCGGATTTAGGCATGGATGTGTGTGTCGTTTTTCTGCTGAGGTCCTGCCATCCTCTCAGATCTCCTACTGTGGCATATAAACTGACAGGCTCCTGTCAGACCTCTGTGGCAAGCAGCTGCTTGAGAGGATATTTATTTTATTTTTTTTTTTATTTACATGGTCTCCTAGCAGTTGAATAAATTCTTCGCAAATTGTTGAAGACGAGTAAGATGTTTTGCCATGCCCGATATTTTTAAATTTCTCAATATTATTTGCTAGAAACGCATCATATTTAGCCAAAAGCTCCAATACACCTAAATAATTCTCATTATGTACTGATCCAAAAATTTCATCTTTACCTCTTAATGGAAACCCGCGGTGACACAAAAAACATATGACATCAATAATTCTTTGTAAAACTTCTTTCCAGTACTCACATTCCTTTTCATACATTTTAGAGAAATCGGTTTCCAAACACTATTTCTTTGATCTAGCTAACCAATTAAAACAGGACTTTGAATGTGAAGCACTATTTTCATGTGATAAGAGCCTGGATGCGGCATTTTTCCAGTCATTGAAGCCTGTGATAAACTTATCTTGAAATCCTAATAAAAATAACTTGCAGGGTCCGCAGTATAACTTACGTGTTTTTGGTGAAAATATTAGCCAAAAGCGATCTACTTCTTCACCGTTTAACATTTTGCGTTTAAACATCGATTTTGAAATGAATCTTTGAGTTGCTCCGCTAATTTGTAATGTAGATTTTATCATTTCTTTATCTTCAAAATCAATATTCTGTATTAAATGTCTTTTTTCGATAAAATACTGTCTTAGTTCTTCAGACTTACTCCATTCAGCTGGATCATTGCTAATTAGGTCACACTTGTTGCAAGATGCCGTTGGTTCTTGTTTATCATTATCCGAATTATTATCTACTGGTGATGGTTCTAATGAATCACTTTCGAATTTGACAATTTCATGTTCGGTTGGTGATAACATGGAATCCCTTTGAACATTACGTGAAGTTGACGAGGAATCCTTTTGTTTCTGTGACTCTAAAAATTCTAATACAGTTGTTTGTCCTTTAGCAGATTCTTTCACCTTTTTTGCTTGCAATTTTCTTTTTTCTGCTCCTCTGGGATATTGCCTTTTCATTGCGGTATCTACGATCAAAGCAAAAATTAAATCAAGTTATTTTGAATTGAATCAATGAGCAAACTTACTTTTTGGAAGATATTGGAAATTTTTGTAAGTTTGAACTATTATGCGAGTGTTGCGAAGGGAGTGCGAGTGATCAAGTGTTCTGCAATATGTTTTTGAAGTTTCTGTCCACTCTCCGAAGGATTGCCAGTGAACCACCGCCGAGTTTTGGTGGTGTATTACTAGTTATACATGCTATTAGTACATATAATTGTTGATTGAAATGCCTATCTCTAAAGTCAGTAAAACATATAAAAATGATTTTGCATTTAAATTAAGTAATTTCTTTTATAAATTATAAGCTTAATAGGCTTCTTTTAAAATACCCAACCGATGCTGTAGTAAGGGTGTACCAAGAATGTACCAAGAGGGCCAACCGAAGGTTCTTGAGATGGGGCCCTCCTGGATTATCCATAAGGCACGTGCCTAACATGCCTTATGGATAATCTGCCACTGAATATGACCACTTACTAATAATGGGAATAACCACCCTTGGCCTGGATAACAGTGGCAAGATGGTGTGGCATGGGTAAACATCCAAAGTAAACATCCAGCATGAAGGGACACTTGTGATCAGTGAGGATGGACAGGTAGCCATTGGTATTCAGGGACCCATCCAGTGGTACCAGCAGTCCCAGGTCATACCAGAGAAACATTCCCCAGACATGCACACTGCCACCGACAGCCTATACTTGACTGACAAGCGTGTCCTTGTGTTGGTTCTCGTGTGTCTGAGGTTATATCTGGCACCACCCATCACTGCTCTTGAGTAGAAACCTTGATTCGTTGGAGAAGGCAACCCTTTTTCACTCCCACCCCCATGCGAACTGCAGGCATCGTTGCAAATGGACCTTGGTTAACATGGGTACCTTTACACAGCGTCGACTCCGAATACCCATGTATAACAGCATTCACTCTACTGTTATTGGGGACAAGTACCTGGATGACCCAGCATTCATTTGAGTGGTCAATTGCTGCACTATTGCGCATTGATTGCCCTTTACCAGTTGACGGAGCCGATGTTCTCCTCTGGGGTCGATGGCCTTTGGGGATCCACAGTTATGATGTTTGGAGGTACTTGGTGTGCCAGCAGCCCATTCTTGGTACACCCTTACTACAGCACCTCGCAAACAGTCCACAAAGTCTGCTGTTTCTAAGATGCTTCCACCCTTGGCAAGGTAGCCAATGATCATTCCTTTTTGAACATCCCTCAAATCACTACCTCGGCCCATTGTGCTCACATTACGCACTATGGCTCGTCTGTCCTGGCCGGCCACTTATATCTCCAGGTGGTCGACCTTGTCATGTGGGTATACTGTGATTCCATAGGTGGGCATATTATTCTGATACGACTGTACAATAAATTTCTGGCTAATACTTTATAGATTATTTGAAAAAAAATGAGCTAACATTTTTGTTGTTTTTTGTCTGTGCAACTGACAGCATTTCAACTTTTTTGCTTTTAGAGGTTAATTAAAAATTCTCTTTGGATTTGATAGATATTGATAAAATATTATGATTCGCTGTTTTCAAATCTCCCAGTATAAAAATAGAACAGATGAAATGTTCCCATATTACATAAATGATGGAGATTAAATTTTTCGAATATAGTGTAATTTAAAAGTAATTGCATTTTTCAATCTGTTTTCTAATATTTTTCATGTGATGCTTAGTGTAATGAATTTTTTTAACTTGTTAATTATGGGCCTTAGGCTCTAGACAATATAAGATTCAAAACAGCTATTCTATCTAGAATAATTTTCTCTGATAAATATTTTGTGGAAAAAATTTCGCCGACATATGGGACTCGAACCCGCATCTCTCCAGAAACATGCCAGACTCTGGCATGTTTCTGGAGAGATGCGGGTTCGAGTCCCATATGTAGCAAAATATTTTCCACAAAATATTTATTAATATATTGACATTGGAACATCACCCAGGTAACGCTGTGTTTGTCACCTAATTTTCTCTGTTTCACACAAGAAAAAAATATATATCATCTTCCACATTTTTATTTAATTTCTTTTTACCATCCAACTGTTCATCTTTGGCTAAGTTTCTGCAGTTATACATCATCACACTCTTTGTTTATAAGGTGAAACAAATTAACAGATTTACACATGAAATGATATCCTATTTCCTTTCTCCAGTCGCTCATTGCAATCGTAAGCAGTATAAATATGAGTGATCTTCACTCAAAATAGTTTTAAAGCTTTATTTAAGTCCAACATATTCTATCCCAATGCCTCAATTATCTCTCAAAGCCTTTTTTAGACTTGTATCACGTGACTTTTGCCTTCTACATGTTGACTTCAGCATTATGATGTCATGCTCCATCTACTTCTATTACTGGTCTATGCTGTGACCTAAGTTGCACTTTGAAGAACATAGCAAGTAAATATATCAGGTTCACTGTTATCCATGATAATGGGGCCCAATGAGAACCTAGATAAAGAAAAACCTAATTTTGTGAGTTTTGACAGTCAAATGGTTAACATGCTTAGCTATGGAACAAAGGGACAGGCTCAAACATTGATAAGGCATGAATGTTTCTTCCCTTGAGTTGCCTTTGTGCTAAGATCTCACAGATCTTTATAGCATAGGATACAGTTAAGCACCTTCCAGACTTCTGTGCAAATAGTTGCTTGAGAAGTGATTTTTGTAATTTTGTGAAACATATTTTATGTTTAGGTAATTCTTTGCAAGGGCTACTGCACTGTGTGCATTTTGTTTCACATAGAAAGTGGTGTATAAAAGTAAACTAGTTTGCTGGTTTTTTTCTGCTGTATTAATCAAGCCATTCTGCTGTATTAATCAAGCCATTAATTTTGGCCACCTCTCATTAGCTGTTGTGGTTAAATACAAATTCTCTAAAATGTTTGCCTTTCATATTTTCCTATTTGTGTTTGATTTACAATAAATATGTATATATATATTATTTTGAAAAAGAATGCATGGCCAAGTGGTTAATGCACTTGGCTACTGATCTAAGGGACCTGGGTTTGAGCCCTGGGTAAGGCATGGATGTATGTGTCGTTTTTTTTTGCTGAGGCTCTGCCATCCTCTCAGACCTTCTACTCTGGCATGTAAACTTACAAGCTCCTGTCATTTTTCAAATTACTTGCTGTTCATTTACCTAATATCCTGCAGATGTGTGCACAATGCCAGTATATCGTTTGAAGTTTTAAATATTTGTTTAGGAGTTAAAAGTGTTCGCTTTATTTCTGCTGTTTTTTATGAAAAAGTTTCCATTTAAGAATGTATAAATTTATTTTCTAGGGAAGCTGAGAACTAAACAATGCTTCATGAATTGTTATTAGCTCTTCATGGATACCCAGGAAGTATATTTGTGGAAAGAGATCAGAAAATTAAAGTTAGTGCATATGTTCCTTTTTTTAAATCTTGTTGTCTATCATGTTCTCATCTTTCATTTCCCCCATTGTTGAATGTATTAGTACTAGTAATTTTTTGTTCGTAAATCTACAATGCATGACACATTTTTTTTACACTGTGCATAACCTGGGCCAAATGACCCACTACTGGTAATATTAAAGAAACAATATCAGAATTAATTTTTTATTCTATTAATTGAAACACAAATTAGTTTTATTGCACTGGCTTTAAAAATGTGGAAAAAGTGAGGAAATATTTCCATTAGATATTAGGGATTTAATTCCTTTGTATATTAAGAAGTCTGTTCTAATTGTGATATTGGCAGTTGACAGTAGACTTGGAGTTTATGGCACTCGGACACCATATTTTTTTTAGTGCAACACAATGATGCATTGTGTTTTGATGGAGCCTTCATCTTCTGGATTCCTTAGCAGCAATCGATGGCAAAGAAAAAATTTTATTTTTTATGCAAGAATTATACAAAAGCAGCCTTGTAAAATTACTCCTGTAACAAAAAACCCCCCACTAAATATGCAATTTAAACTAATGGAAAACATATTTTATATAATATTAGAAGGAATATTCAATTTCTTAGTAGGTCCTACCAATAATAACCTAAACAATCATTACTACTAGCAGTGAAGAGGCGATATAAGAATATGTCAGTAAAGAATATAATGATAAATGCTTATTGCTAAAACATGGAATTTTGTGTCTGCAAATAAAAAACACACTACCAGAAGTAATAGTGACTAAAAGTTTTTCCTAATTGTACATATCAGTTTATAACAAATGTCGGTCAGTACCATCTGAGGCTACTTGTTTCAACAGCATATTATTGCTAGCCGACAAATGTTCATTCTGTAATTAAAAAAAAATGCAAAGATCAATAATCTCATCAGAGATACGGTCATTCCATGTCAAGTTATCCACCAGAATGCATGAAGTTGCATGAAATTTTGTATACTTATGGTACCACAAAGCTGCCAACTACTCCAAATTTTGGTTTAAAATCCCATTTTTATTTTTGAAAATCTGATTTTTTATGGTTTTTTTCAATTTTACACTTACAAAAATCTGCTTCCAAATTGTACAGTATTTTTGCCCTTTTCTTAATAGGTGAATGCTAATGAAAGGGAAGAAAAGTAGAGCAGGTACTATGACCTAATTAATAGCTTACATGTGAGTCAAGTGGCTACATTGTGATTGTTTGTTACATTATTTCCACACTTTGGAAATCATCACCTTGCATCTAGTTAGTATTTTAGTTATACTTTTATAATTAAGCCTTCATTTTCATTTCTGTAAATTTTCTTTGATTCTATTTCCTTAAATTTTCAATCTATTAATCATTATTGGTCTTTCTGAGTTATGCTACATTGTATGGCACTCTGATAATTTTGATGATTTTTTTCCTTGGTGCATTAACTTTTTGGCACTTTGCCAAGATGCCCAAAATTCATCACCAAAAGGACAAATGCATAATTCTTAATACAAAATAAAATTGAGAAGTTATTCCTCCACTTCATAAACAGGATGGCAAATCTCATGGAATATGCATGGTCGAAGTCACATTGTATAACAGTGGCCTGTGTTTTAAAATATACCCATTCTGAAAAGAATTATAAAAGGAAATAAAAATCATTATATCTTTTTGCCAGAGCACCTGACATGTTATCAGGAGGTCATGGGTTCAGATCCTGCCCAGCTAATGACACTTTTTCCTCTATATTTATCTAATAAAAATCATGTTTTAAGTAAATATTATTCAGAAAGAAATTTCATTTCTATTAATATATAATTTAACTGTTTTTATTGATCATGTTTTCCCAAAATTTATTTAAATTTTTATTTGCATTGACAGATGCATTTGTTTATTACATTACTCTAGAAAAGTTCTATTAAAATAAAACATCTTTTTTTGTTAAATATTTTATTTGCAGAAAACCCAGAATTAAATGTTGATTAATTTGGCATATAACATGTTATAACACCTTCCGTTAGCTATTTGGCATTTTTTGAAAAATTAATGGGGGTTTTTTTAGCTGAGCAAATAACTTGGCCTCTGGTAACCAGAAATCTTGGTAAACCAGATTTTCAGGCTGGACATTGGAAGGATTAAAGAATTAAAAATTCTAAGCAATACTTGGTAAATCTAGCATGATACATATATGTATATGTATATGATTGATGTACATTGTATTGATATTAAGATTATTTCCTACAGGTTGTAAAGGGGCTTCCTTTTTTGCACCCATCTGAAGAAATTTTGCTAGATAAACTCTGTTTTTTGGGAACAAGCTACAAACATCTTCAAGAATTTATTACTCAGCATAAATATGACACAGAGGAGCCAGGTAACTTTGAGATAACAAATAAGTTTGAATGTAAAGTAACAAATAGGTAATGATGTAAAGTAGTTGTAAATGTTTAAAATTTAAGTCTGAAAATTTTATAGGTAACATTATCAGTTCATAAAATATTAGGTCAGGTGCAGTGTCTTCCATATTTCTCATGCAGTTGTTATGGCCACATTTAGCTTCACAAATGAATGGGAACATATTATGAACTGATATTTCAATCAATGCATAATTTAAAAATATTCCAGTTAGCACAAAGTTACTCATTAGTGCTGTGTGTGTTCTTGGCAGATATGCTTTCTTGTTCCTAAGGAGGGGACGCCATAGGAATGTAAAAGTGCCTCTTCGAGAGGAAACGAGAGATGACTGCAGGTGTGGCCACCATCCTCCTCACATGCCATGGACCATAGGAACATATTGCCCATTTCCGGAGGCATAATAAAATAAGCTGTAAAGCCTTTGATACACCCATACTTCAATGGAACCTGCTACCATATATATATATGGTAGCATAATATATATATATACTATTATATATATTAATCTAGAGATAAGCTGTGTATTTACTATGAATTGATTTTTGTACTATTACATCTTTATTGGAAACTGCAGTTGTATATTGCTCACTGGTATTCATATTGTATGGAACATAATTGCTAAGACCAAAACTTTTATATTCACAATATTTTTTATTGATTTTTGTTGTATATTTCTCTAGCCTCCCCCCCCCCCCAAATAGCCTTGTTTTTCATGCATTTTCTTCATGTAATACTTTCTGAATTGAAAATGTTTCACAATTTGGAGCAGGGGATTCTGGCACATTGTCAACTCATTTACTCAGTTGACAACGTGCCAGAATCTTAATTTTTTTGTTCCCGGGTTCAAGACTCAACTGGATCTGCTTTGAGAATTTTCTTTACTAACCCCTTTTCTGCCCTCAGTAAGAAAGGGATACTAGTAGGCTTGGAAAGGCTGCCATCCATCTGATGCCATGGCTCTGTATGCAGGAAAGCCATACTTCATGCATGCTGAAGAACATGGATCCCCTTGAGAGGGGCTTGCATCTCCTAACAGATCTCCAGTGGATCCCCTTCCCCAACCTTCTCTGAGACCTTGGAGTCCTTTTAACCTGGCCATTTATTTGTTGTGTGCAAATCAGAGATAAAACAAATCAACGATGCTTCACTGTAGCTTGTTGGATAATTAGATTACTAGTATCAGGAGAATTGCAATCTTACCCATTGCCAACAGTTTAATTAATTTAGTGGTCAAGGTCATTCCACAACAAGCAACTTACTTTGTAAAGAGCCAAAGAAAATATTTGCAAACAAATATGTATATATGCCTGTAACATATAAGTATATAGATTGCTAGCTTCAATATTCTTTATTTATTTAGCCCTTTGCATTTTGAAACCTGAGTAATTATTTTCGTTTTTTGCTCTATTGACCTAAATAAAGTTAACCATGTTATGGTATAAAGTGTTTTTTTTTTTTAAATTTCTCTACTTAAATTTGAAAATATGTATTTTGAAGTTTCACCTAAATGTTTACCTGTTAATTCCAATTCATCAATAGAGACAACGATCAGATTTTTAAGGGTTAACAATCATTTTTCTACAGTTGTTGAATTCCACATAGAAAAAATGATAGTTAAACATGAAAATTTGATTATTGCCTCTCTTGATGAAATGCATGATACCACTCATTAGAAGAGTTCTGGTACCATATATGTATGCTCTAATTCATCTGTTCAATGGATTTTCAGTCAGTGTAGCTTTCTAAACATGTTCCAATTCTGTTTGTCAGATGAACAGTGCAATATTTTCAAAAAAAAAATTTTTTTGTATAAATAAATAATAAAAATTTTTTAATTTTAATAGATGAATTTTTTTTATTATTAATGGATTGGGTTGGGTTTTACCTCTGAGTGGTACATTTTTACACACAGTTGTTTAAATGACCAGGTCACATGAACCCCAAGGGCTCAGAGAAGGTTGGGGTAGGGGAATCAGTGGGCAGCCATTAGGCGACAGATGGTTGCCTCCCATCAAGGCCATCCAGCATGTTCTTGAATCTGCAGAAGGTATGGCTCTCCTGCATATGGGGCCATCAGATGGGCTTTACATCCCATCTAATTGATAACAGCCTTTCCTCACTTATCAATATCCCCTACTGACTGAGGGTAGGGTGGGGAGTATATCATTAGTAGAAGTTTCATTATTGAGCAAATATATACAATAGCATTGCTTTATATTTTATTAACTTTACAGTTTAAAACTTTTTTTACTTTCCTACTTGCAGAGTTGTTTTTATTAGTTCAGATGAATAATTCCAATCAAATATTTTTAAATTCAAAGTGATATCTTCCTTCATAATTGAACAAATACATCAAAATATCTCCAATTTAATCAATTATATATTCAGAATATACTTGCCATGTTAATGACATACTTGTCATTGTTCCTTGAGGCTGAGAGCAGCTGGGACAATGCCTATATGAGACATAGAGAATTCTGTACTGTAGGTAGAAAGTTCATAGCATCAATTAGGGGAAATCTTGATCGGCAGCCAGTAGCTTAGTGGTCCAGAGCACCTGACATGTTATCAAGAATTCATGGGTTCGTATTCTACCTGGTTCAAGACAATTTTTCCTCTAAAATTTATCGATGCTAAATTCTGAGTGATATCTTCATTCGTAATTGAACAAATACATTGAAAAACTCTGCAATAATGTAATCAAGTATTTTAACATTAATTTTTAATAATTTAGTAGTAGTTTTATTTCTTTACAGATGATCTTTATGGTTTGTACATAAGAGCTTTTTGCAATGGTTTGGATAAAGTTCTCGATCCATATCGAGATGAACTTTTAAAAGTGGAAAAAGAAGTTTTAGAAGATCCACATATACCTTTAACTCATTTACTCAAACTTGAAGAGGTAATTGGTGAAGTATATTAGTAATATAAGTATAATAGTAGTAACATGCGAATACTTATTCTTGGATAAATATGCTGCTTGTTATTGAAATTGTCCCACCTAGAAAGAATGGACAGATTGACCTAACAATTTTCATATAAAAGTTGTGACATATATAGACATACAGTCAAACTTGACTATAACAAGCACCAGGGGATTGACAAAATTTCCTCATTATAACCATTACGCACTATATCAGTGATGAATTAAATCTGCTTCCTGTTTGTTTTTTAATTCTTAATATCTTGATAAAAAGATAGATTGATAAAAACATAAATTAAAAGATAAATTGATAAAAACATTATTTGTTTTAATATGCTTGTATAAACTACAATATGCTTAATATTAAACACAATTTATTTGTTGGTAATTTTAAAACTATACACTTAATACTAAACAATTTTTTTCATAATTAAAAACAATACTAATTAATAATAAACATGATTTCAATTAGTCTTTTTATTTATGAATCTTAAAGTTGATGTTTGTTTTTAAGATTTAACTTTGATATTTGCTAAATTACCCCTTAAAATACTCAATGCATTATAAAAGTCTCATTATTTGCTTCAGTTCATTCAAAAATATTGACTAATGTGCAATGCTTCATTGATGATAAGCTCACACTTTCTAAATTTTTTCCAGTTATGTTGTTTTCCAGTGACGATATGTAAAAATCTTTATTCTTCCACAAAATCGATACTATTGAAGAGGACAAAGAAAACTTTTTACACACTTCAACATTTTTCACACCCATTCTAACTCATGAATAATTTTGACTTTGTGAATCTAGCGACACTTACTTTTGTTAGTAGACATGTTTCTGACAAAAGGGTCCTTTTCTAACTGATTTTACAGTCATGACAGATGTGGGTAAAGTGGGGAAGCAAGGCCAGAGGTTAGACATTGGAGAGGTAGGTAGAGTGAGGATGGTCCCTAAGAACAGGTTTAGGCCCGAATCCAATCTGGATGGTCATTAAAGCTAAGTCACCCATTTCATTTTTGTATATTCCAAGAATTGGGTAATCTTTCCAACTAGCCGAGCAATTAAGAATGTTTGCATGTTTCCATTGTTACCAAAATTTATATGGTATATCTGTGTAGTATGCTCATTATAAAAGTGAGTGGTTGTATGGGAATAATGAGTAAATTAAAATCATTATCCCTTTTTGCTCATTACAGCTGTGATCTCGCTATGTCCATGCTCATTACAACCAAGTTTGACTGCATATTACTTGCATGTCAAGCCAATTGGTTCAATTGAATTTCAGTAACAAGCTGATATAGGAATCTGAAGGACTATAATTATTTTCTCTATTTTTTATATTTTGAGAGCTATATTACTTCCTGTATTTTAGCAAAAAAATGTGTTTTAACCCTTTCTGTGTTAGAGCAGCATTTATCAGTGTCATCTTTTGATATCTAGTGACTGAGAAGTAAACTTCAGTGCTACAATAAAAAGTTGTAAAAAAAATGTTTTTTTTGGAATAGAAATGGGTAATTTTTTTAAACGGTTTCTAATTAAATATTGAAATTCAAATATAAAAAAAAATCTATGATGTATATATTTTTCTCAGTTGATTTAGCTTGAAAAAATTATGAAAAAGTTTAAACAAATATTTGAGTCTTCAGTGAATGTATATGCATGTTCACACGCACACAAAATCCTCATGTAACCATGGGCAATGGAGGCCCAACCAGACTGTATAATTTTCCTTTCCAGACTGTGTTTTGAACTGCAGCTGCTGCATTTGGCCACTCTAGGCCAATTCTAGCAAGGTCCTGTTTAACATTGTCTGCCAATCGCGTCCTATGTCTCTTTTTCTGAAACCCTTCGGCACACTGTTCATAATCCTGTTTTCCAATATACAGCTATGCTTATGGGCAACATGGCCAAACCAACAGAGTCTCTCTCTGCACAATATGCTGCCCCAAAGGAGGTTGATGACTCCTTCTTCTAATTTCATCATTGGAATCAAAGGCATCAAATTTCTTGTTATTCTACTTACAAAGGGTCTATGTTTCACTACCATAATTAACCTTAGAAAGAATCAAACTATTATACAGCTTAATTTTAGTCTTTAGGTGTATACACTTATTTTTCCACACTCCATAGATTTTTAAAAGTCCCAGCGCCAATCACTATTCTATTTATCTCATGCCGCACATCACCAGTATCTGTTACATAGCTCCCAAGATAATTAAACTGAGGCACTTGTTCAAGAGTGCAGCCATTAAAAGCAACTGAAGCACTGGCTGCCTGACCAATTTTCATCACTTTAGTTTTTTCTCTGTTTATCACCAAACCTACTTTATTACCAGTCTCATCAACAGTCATAATGAAAGAATTCATATCACCAACATCATTAGCCAACAGGGCGAAATCATCTGCATAATCTAAATCAGAAATTTTAAAATCCTTAGACCATTTAAGGCCAAAAATTTTCCCTTGCAGTGAATTTCTCATAACATAATCAATAACCAAACTAAAGAGAAAAGGAGACAAAATGCATCTTGTGGAACTCCAGGAAGCAATGTTAAACCAGTTGCCACAAGCTTTATCAACTCTCACACACACGATTCATTGTTATTATAGAGAGCTTTCATTATGTTAACTAACTTATCAGGCATTCCATATGATCTAACAATCAACCACAAATTATGTCTATCAACAGAGTTGAAAGCCTTTTTGAAATCTACAAAGCTAGTAACCAAAGTTTCTGAAACTTGAAACATTTCACAAGAACCTGCCTAAATGGAAATATATGATCAATACATCCCCTACCACTCCTGAATCTACACTGCTCATCATGCAGTTGTCCATCAACCAAATTCTTAATTCTATTAAGCATAATCATGCAAAGAACTTTACCTGGAACAGAAAGTAAACAAATTCCCATATTATCATAAGAACTGTGATCACCTTTCTTTTTAAATCAGGACAATAATAGCTCTAGTAAAATCCTTAGGATCATAAAAAATATTCCAAATTTCACTCAGCCATGTGATAACACTATTAAAGCATTTCAGTGGTAATTTCATCCAGCCCTGGGAATTTATGTAGTTTTAAATTAGAGATAGCCAAAGCAACCTCAGAATGCAATATAGGGCCATCATTAAAGCTAGTAATGCATCTATACTCATTACAAACAATGAGAGTAGAAATAATCACAATGTTTAGAATTTCTCTGAAATGTTCAGCCCACCTAGCCATCACAGAATCCTCACCTTCAACCACCTTGCCATGTTTATCCCTCATTCCCTGTGTACCTATCTGTTTCTTCCCACATAAAACATCAACAATCTGGTTGTTGTGCTGTCTAACTGCATCCTCGGCTTTTTCAGCCAAGCTATCAAGCCAAAGATTCTTATCAGCTATTAACTGATCCTTTACACATTTATTAAGCTCATTTTAATGCCTTCTGTTAGAACTAGTAGGGTGTTGATTCATATTAATCCTGCACTTCCTTCTTTCAGAAATAAGTTCCATAGCCTTATCATTCAAATAATTTTATTTCCTCTGTTCCCTTTTACTCAGAAGAATATGTTGGTTTCAAGAAAAGCCTGTTCAAATAGATCCCATTCTTTCTGAACTACAGCAGTAAGCAAACCATGATTGCATTAATGCCTAAGTAGCCTATCATGGTATGCTTTGGCTATATCTGGATCTTTCAGACATTGTGTTAAAACTAATTTTCTTAACCTTAGCACATTTCTTAAGCTTCAGCTGCAAATCAGGTAATGATTGGACCCAATTTTGGCTCCCCTGTATGATCTGGTATTCCTAATAACTAGCCCATTTGCTGTTAATTAACCCTTCCAGTGTCCAACCCGTCTATACGTACGGAGAAGCTAAATTGAGGGGCCAATGACGTATGTATATGCATTTAGTACAACAAAAATATATCAATTTTTTAAAAATAAAAATTGTCGTTGTAATTTATATATATATTTTATAAAAATATATAATTCAGGCTTCAAAAATAACATTTTGTTTTTTAATTTGATGCATATTTTACTAAACTCAATATAAATAATTTTATAAAGCCACCTGATTGCCATTTTTTAGAAGCATTAAACGGTATTGCCGATTTGCTTGTTAATGTTCCTATTTGCTGAAGCAATCTTCTGATTTAAGCTCACAAGTTTGATTTTAGCTATTACCAACAAATTTTTTCCTTAAATTTTCGAAAAACTAAAAATTAATATAAAAAAACTGCTATTTTTAAAAACCGTAGATTTTGGAAGTCATTACAAAATACGTACCGCCATATTTTTTCCGTTTCACACTCTTTTCTGTCATAAATGTATTTCAGTATTTCCAAGTTATTTTTATTATTTTTCCCAGCCTTCTATGCATCTTTCCCGCCTTCAAAATCGAAACTGGAAGTAAACACATCCTTCTTAGAAATTCTGGTTACAGCTGCATTTAATTAGTTATGCTTCACTAAGTCAACAAGACGTAGGTGGTTGACACAAGATATCTCCATTGTTCCCGTGTGCTGTGTTTTTTTCAATTTTGGTCCAGCATACTGAATACTCTTTGTCAAGTTAGTATTTTTTTTATATTTAAACTTAGTTACTTTTCATTTCAGTAGATTTATTTTCAGAAATTAGAGATCTTTTGGCCGATTGATAAGTATTGATTTTTTTCATGCTACATCGTATGGCCAGCCACAACTTGTTGCTATGGATATTTTAATATCGCATTAGGCTATATGTTAATTTTTATTTTATTATTTATTACTTTTCCAGTAAAACTTTGATCTAGTATCATTTTATGAAAATAAATGTAGTCTTGGATATGGAAGCAAATTAATTTCTGTAGATTTACTTCCGTGAGTGATTTTTAGATCAGCTGATTTATCGATTTTTGATCGATCTTTACTAGTTATGCTAGATTGGAGGCCGGCTTAAAAGTTGTTGCAGATATTTTATTTAACATTCCATTAGGTTATATGTAATTTTTATTTTAATATTTCTTGTTTTTTTAGTAAAAAAACTTTGAACTTGTACTGTTTCCTGAAAATGAATGTCTGGATACGGAAGCAAAAATAGACTTCCTTGCTATGGAAATCAGCCATCATTTGGGAGGGTAATTTTGGAAAGGGCTGGTCCCTGGTGCACAAACCTTTCTGCACTTAGCCAAGATCACCAAACTTCAACACCCAAAGAAAAAATTCGTAATGTTTAAAAAAAAGCAGCCAAGGAAATTTTTTTTCTATTTCATAACCATTTCAGAAAATCCCGTGAATGTGAGAAGGCCAAGTGATGAGCAATGTGGATTCAGAAGTGGTAGGGGATGTGTAGATCAGATATTTTCACTTAGGCAGATTCTTGAGAAATGTTTAGAGTTTCAGAAACCTTTGGTTGCTAACTTTGTTGATTTCAAAAAGGTATAACACTGGCCGTGTTTAAAATATACAATACTGAAAAGAACCATTAAAGGAAATAAAAATCATATTTCAGGTTGAATATTATATTATTCGGGAGGAAATTTCCTTTCGATAAATATATAACTTAACTATTTTAATTCAGCATGTTTTCCAAAATGAAGCCTTAATTGTATAGTGCGATCTTTTTTTTTTTACCATATCACACTGAAAAAGGCTTATTAAAATCAATATACTTGCAAATTTGTTTATTTTATTTATTTTCATAAAATTCGTAATTAAATTCTGTTTAATTTGGTATATAATATGACCTATTTCTATTGATTGGTTATTTTTTAAAAATTCTAAAGTTGACTTGTTTATTTGACTCAGCACTATTGGCTAAAGGCCTGTAATTTTTTCAAAGTATGGTACCAAGAAAAATATTTACTTAAAACCAAAAATGTAATTTTTTTTATTCAGAAATATATAGTCATTCTATTCATGTGCTTTGCAGTCATTTCTATTAGTTTTTTTTTTTTAATAAATTTTTATTTGTGTTGCCAGATGCATTTTTTACTACATGACTTTAAAAAAGACCTATTAAAATAAAACATATTGTGTTTTTTGTTAAATACTCGATTTTCAGAAAATCCAGAATTAAATGCTGATTAATTTGGCATACAACATTCCATAATTCTTTCATTAGTTATTTGGCAAAAAAGTTCTAAAGTTAAAATTTTTTTTGGTTGAGCATAGGCAGAAAATAGCTTGGCCCCTGGATAGAAACCTGTTTTTCAGGCTGAACACTGGAAGGGTTAAAATATAATCCATCATATTCCTAGGCAACCCATCAGGTGAAACCTATGTATATTTATGAATGATCTGGTGTTTGTAGTATGTGTCAGTTATTCGCAACCATTACATTTACTTACCTTATTACATTAAGTTTGCTATTAAGTTACATCACAAACCATTAATTAATATTAAGTTCATTATGGCATTAGTTGCCATTGGAATTACCAATGCCAAAGGGTCCTAAAAACTCCTGCCCAAAGATTAGAGTTAGTACCAACTTTAGAATTGAAGTCACCTAGCATAAGAGAAATATCTCCTTTCATCACAGAATTCAAAATATCCTGAAGCTGGCCATAAAACGTATATTTCTCATTCTCATTAGATTCCTCTGTGGGGCATAACAACAGATGACATTCAAGTGTTTAATTTTTGTTTTAAATTTGCTGTAAGAAATCTTTTATTAATACAGTCATATCCTAGAAGAGCATCACTGGCGTGTCTGCTGAGAAGCAAACTTACATCTTGGAGATGCTTTCCATCCTCCCTCCCTGAAACGAGAAATTTAAAATTATTTTTAAGTATCTCACCTTTACCTGGTCATCTGGTCTCTTGCAAGCCTAAATATCTAGGTTATAATGCAGGAATTCCTGCATGAGGACATCAAGAGAATAATCTCTTTGTGATGTCCTCACATTCCAAGTAGCTGCAGAAAGAAAATGATTAGTAGGATTTTTAAATAAACTAGGTTTATTTAGAGAGTTAGGGCCAACAATATCAAACAGCCCCCTGATTTCAGGCATGGGGCAAAGATCTGTTCCTCCTCCACTAAAGGCTGAAGTCACTGATGCTAGTAGAAACTTTAGGCACCACCTTTTTAAGAGCCATATGACCTGCCTGAGACACATTACTCCACTTTAGGATTGGCAATGCCCAACTAGCTAAGTGAGGGTTGAGGTTCTCCCACTGCTAAAGGCTGAAGCCACCCATGCTGGTTGGAACTTCAGGCACTGCCTTTTCTAGTGGATCTTTTCAAGAGCCATAGACCTGCCTGAGACACATTACAGTTTAGGATTGACAGTGTCCCACTAGCTAAGTGAGGATTCAGATACCTGTGATGGCCTCTGATCAGGATTATCCACCAGCTGATATTTGGTATCCCATGCCTGTGTTCACCTATGGCTGGCAACCCACAAGTAAACAGAAAACACAGTGGCAGATTCACCCTCAAGTTAGGTCCACCAGTTCAACAAGTCCAGGATCCATAATCAAGCTCAAATCCATAAATCAGTCTAGTCTAGTTGGTATAAATGGTCAGCACCAGGACCACTCTCAGCAGGGTTGAAAAAAAGAAAAAAAGTGGCCATAGATGTCCAAATCAGTAGGCTGCACTGAGCTGATAGTCCTCTCCTTCCGTTCTCTTCCAAAAGAGAATATCTTTTTAGAAAGATATTAATGACCTGCACCTCGAGAAGGCAGGGCACTTTAGATACTAGATCTGTCCGATTATGTGTATCATCATTGAGGATTGGTACTCGGCTCTCCTTCCAGTTTATGCCTAGCTATCATTTGTTCAGTCACCATAAATAACATCAAGTAGTGCTGATTTGATTTATGTTTTCATTCTTCTGTCTCATACACAGATTATTGATGGTTGCGATTTCTGATCTTCTGGCCGAGTTCCTACCTTAGCAGAGTTGTAATGCTTTCTAAACTTTTAACGTAAAGGTGTTTATTTTATTACTACTGGAAATCGTGTCATCTGGTAACTAATGCACATCAACTTTCAGTCAGTATTTTAGTAGACTTTAGATTTTGAAGTTGTTTTTAATCTGATGCATCTAAAATTATATGTTATTGCTTCTCAAATGTATACTGTGATTATAAACAATAATTAATTTGAAATGACTGAAAATGAAACCAGTAGTGATCTGTAATGGTGGATATTGGGAGAACCTGCAATTAAGCAATTAGCCTCAAAGTGCAATTTTTAAAAGATAGGGCTTATTTTAGCACTATTTTTACTTGCATTTAACAAAACAATCTAATTAAGATTAGAAATTTGCAATTTTTAGTCAAAATTTCTGCCAGATTTTTAAAATTCAACTTTTTTTGTAGCAATTATACAGCTTTATATTAAAATTATTCATTTTCAATTTCAGTGCTTCAGTTACACTTTAAATGTTTTGAGGCAATTTTATAGAATTTTTTGTAGTTCTTTATTACCTTTCAGATATATTTTTCAATTTTTTTTATATGTTATCTTGTTTTTAAACAAAATGATTTTTTAATTTTTTATAACACTGCTTTTCTTAGGCTTAGAGTTTGCTGATCATCAAAATTTTTAAGCATATGCTTTATGTATTATATGCATAAAAATTTTAGAAAAACAAAACTAAATAAAGGGAAGATTTAAGCATTAATAGAAATATTGTGAACTCTTTATATTAGAATAATAAAATGATTAAAAAAAACTGGAAAAAAGTTTTTAATGATTTTACTAAAATTGAGATCGAAAAATGCAGTAAATTTTTACAATATTGTAAAAGAATGCTTAAAAAATTAACATCTTTTTTCCTTGGAGTTTTTGTTATTTTATTAATTACAATTAAATGCTCTTTTCCTTGGTATATAACATAACATATTTCTGTTCATTAGTTACTTCAAGATGAGGTCTAAAGCTGTTTATTTTCTGAAAACACTTTAAATATATCCAGCCACCACAGGAACCAAACACTTCCAGAAACCCAACACTGTAAGGGTTTAGTACATTATTTTTAACCGAAAATTGATATTAACCATCATATTTAAATAATTCATACAGAGCTACCACCAATTCCAATTTTTTTCCGATTTTCTCCAATTTTTTGATTTAAAAAATAAATAACTATCCCCTAAAGCAGCTGCCTGCCACAGAGGTCTGACAGGAGCCTGTCAGTTTATAGGCCATAGTAAAAGGTCTGAGGATGGTGGGACCTCAGCAGAAAAACAACACAAACACCCATGCCTTACCTGGGACTCAAACCCAGATCCCTTAAAAATCCAAAACTCCAAATTGGTCATTGAAAATCCAATATTTAATGTTTGTTCAGTTTTATCCTTATGGAAATTTGTTCCCAAATTTTAAAGTATTTTTGCTCTTTTCCCAAAAGGAGAATGTTAATAAAGGGAAGAATTGTTTCCGATTTAGCTCTTTTACTGTATTAAAGATGCAGCTGTGACCCCACTCCCTAATCTGTGCTTTCTTGTCACACCAATCAGAGGAAATCTATGACTTTAGTTGACCTTTTCCATACAGAACACATGGCAAAGTCCACACTTGAATTCTTTTATAGAGTTTTGTAGGTCATAGTTTGTTTTTAAATGTGTGTTTATTGAATCTATACCCAACTCTACCAACTCTTGCCATCTAAACACTAATTGGATTACTTAGAATCTGAAACTTCAAAATTAAGGAGATAATACAGATTAGAGAACTTACATGATCTGTGGGACGTGATTGACATTGCAACTTAAATGGGTCTCATACATGTCTATTGTTATTTTGGTTGGCTAATGAATTGATAAGTGATTAAAACTTTTCTTTCACTAGAGTTGAGGCACGTTGACAGCTGTTGATTGGTTGATGAAAACTCTCTTTAGTTTGGTTTCAGCACTATAGCCACTAGTTGTGTGCCCCGTGTGTGGGAGAGCCATACCCTGTGCACGTTAAAGAACACACTGGGTGGCCTTGACGGGAGGCTACCATCTGTCTCCCAACAGCTGTTCCAGTGGGTCCCCTCCCCCAACCTTCTCTGAGCCTTCGGTGTCCTTGTGACCTGGCCATTTAGCCCATGGTGTGCAAAAAAGTGCCGCTCAGAGGTAAAACAACCCAACAACCCAAAGCCACTAGTTGTGACTTTAGCAGTAGTGTCTCCATTCTTCTGCACTTTGTCAGTTGCTGTTGTGTGTAAAGTTTAATTACTAGTTTCGCGTTAAAAATTTTACTACGCCTTCTAAATGTTTGCATAATTAGAAATATTTGGCAAACTATTCCCAGGAATTTGAATTTATGAAATCATCCCATAAAGAAGAAACTTTTGCTTTTTACAAGTTTTGTGATATTAGCATCAAGCATGGAGGCCAGAGACATATTTTACTGCATGGCAAGATGGTGGAACACATTTTAAATTACATTGAGGCTAAGAATCTGCTTCAGTTGGATTAACTTTTAAAATGCGATAACAAAATTTAAATTTACGATTTGATTTAAATTTACGAAATTTAAAATTACTTTAAAATCCGATGCAAATCAGTGCTTAGGCCTTATTTACAACATTTTGTGTTGGAGCAAACATCCCATTATCAGCTGCCAATCATGCTAGCAAGCTGTTTCCTGTGGTGTTTCTGAATTTGCCTGAAGTGAGGAAGTATGCATACAGTCAGACCCAAACAAATTTTATTATTCAAGAACTTGCTACAGTTACTCAGAAAATTTATAAGTACCATAAAGACTTTTCTGTTTTCTGTTGCAACTGATGGCAGCAACAATTCTGATGATAAATTGTTTCCACTGGTGGTAACTTATTATGATGAAGATGTCAAAAGAGTGAAGTGCAGCATGTATGAGAATCATTGCTGTGCTTGGAGGGTGGTGTAACGAAGCTGGGGGGATATTGCTACCTTAATGTTTCCTGAGTTCAAGTGTATGGGCATTTTGTGGTTATATTGTGTTTCAGTGTCGTTTGACAATGCTACTATCATGCTTGGTAAGAAGAAAGGAGTAATTGTTTATCTTAAAGCTAAGCAACCACCTTTAATTTCCTTACATTAGGTATGTCATTTTCTCCATCTGGCTACAGAAAAGGCTGCCAAAAAATTACCCATCACAGTTGATGAGTTGCTGATACATTTATTCCTATCTGGAAAAAAGTTCAAAACAGAAAGAAAATGTAAAGTATTTTTAGTCATTGTGTGATGCAAACATTCAAAAAGTCTTAAAACATGGATACATTAGGTGGTTGTCACTTGGAAGCGGCCTTGAGAATTTGCTTGATCAATATCAATGGAGGCCATTGCTACTGTACTTTAAGGAGGAATGCAAAATTGATAAGATAATGTGTGTGACTTTTAAAATAAGCTATTATGAGCATTCTTTTATAGACTAAATGTTGAACACATTTTTTTTATACCTGATGTTCTTAAATACCTCATACATAAGTATCCTACTTTGGCAAAATAAAAGTATGGCAACCTGGTTCAAACACATCTTGTCAGGAAAGTTTAGGTTTGTTGAACTTGCCACAGTCAAATGAAATATTCAGAAAGTAAAAAGTTCTTCTTGTATTGCTTGCTTTGGTATAATCAGCCAATCAAATGTCACAGGCCACTAAAAAATGGTGACCTGGCTCCTTCAGTTCAGCACTATTGTATTTCAGCACATGCACATTTGTGTCATTGGTGTAATAAATAATGCTGAGATTCGATGGTGGACATAATGTTAGAATTCACATTGACAATATGCTGGATGCTTTGGTATAATCAGCCAATCAAATGTCACAGGCCACTAAAAAATGGTGACATGGCTCCTTCAGTTCAGCACTATTGTATTTCAGCACATGCACATTTGTGTCATTGGTGTAATAAATAATGCTGAGATCCGATAGTGGACATAATGTTAGAATTCATATTGACAATATGAAAGCAGTTGATGTAGCCCTGATTTGCAAAATAAATGCTGTGATTGCTTATGTAAAATGGCAAATAATGATTACAAAATGAGCATAGAAATGATACGTTGATTTAGATATGACAAATAATGAATACTAGATTTGAAATTGTTTGTTTGTTTTGTGTGATTATTTTTGATAGAGCAGTGTCACAGGGGTCCTAATGTGTGAGACTCCCCTAGGTACATAAAAATTCACAATATTACTATTTATGTTAGTTGTACCCTTATATCAAGATCATATTATAATCTGTTGCCTGCTGTTTCAACTTATTGCATATATCATATATCCTTGTGTTATAGATGCATTAATTCTTTATAGTTTTATATCACTATTTCTTAAGAATTCGTGTAAATTATTTTGGACAAAATATAAACTTTCTTGACTTGTTTTCCCCCAACTTTTTAGTTTATTGGATATGTATAGTATGAACCAAAAAACTATACTAAAATCATTTTGTTAATTTATAGCATGGGCTGTTGTTCCAGATATTGTGTACTGTGGTTTCTCAGTTAAAGAAAAAAAAGGTAGGTTTAATTATATTATCGTTATTTAATATTTAAAAATGCAATGAAAATGAACATTAAAAAATTTTTTTTTCCTCAAACCTTAATCAAATTTATTGTTCTCTAGATAATTGCCACCAAAATTTTGTTACTACTAGTAAATCACCACAGAAAAAATAAGATCAAACCATACTTGAAATTTTCTCAGCGTATTAGTAATGTAAATAATTTCATTTCATTTTTCACCAACCAAATTTACTTGGTATACATTAAAAAAAATAAGCTGAAATTTAATATTTAAACTTTTACTAATTCCACTATGCTTTTTTGAGGTGGGGATGGTTCAGTTGGTAGTGCACCAAGCTTATAATCTGCAGTTACCTAGGTTTGAGTCTCACCTGGGCCAGCATTGAGATTTATCTCTGCAAAACTCCCCACCCTGACCTCAGTGAGTAGGGGACACCAATGGGCTTGGAAAGGTCACTGTCCATCAGATGGGACAATTAAGCCATGGCACTGTTTACAGGAGAGCCATATCCTCTGCGCATTAAAAAATATGCTGGATGGCCTTGACAGAAGGCTGCCATCTGTCTCCCAGCAGCTGTCCAGTGGGTCCCCTCGCCCAAACCTCTGAACCATCAGAGGTTCTAGTAACCTGGTCATTTAGTCTGTTGTGTACAAAAAAAAGTGCCACTCAGAAATTAAACAATTCACTCCACTAGTCTTTTTGCCATGTTTAACTAAAATTTGATATCTGCAGATAGCTATAGTATACGTTGGACTATAATATAACTGTAATTACCTCCCCAAAAATCAATTTATATTTTGTGCATTTTGAATTTCAAAATCTATTTCAAAAGCATTGTTCATTGCCATCCTTTGTGTTTTCATGAGCCATTTTGATTTTAAGTATAAGTTGTCATATCTGATTATAGCAGACACACTCTTACAAACTTTTATGAAGTAATTTTCTCTGGAAGAATTGTTATAAAAGAGTACAAAGGACCAAAAGATATCACACACACTAGTGAATTTTAATCTTGTCAGCTAGTCAGTGAATTTGTCACACACACACTTAGATATTGCCAAAGTAATGATACACTAATTTAAAAGTATGTTAAACTGGAATAAACATTAAAAAAGTTTAAAAAAATTTTAATGTATCAATAATTTATGTAGGTTAATTTTTTAATATATTCTTCAATTTCACTTTTCAAAATTGCAGCGTGCATTATATACAGGCACTTTTATTCAAGCAACTCTGGTAATCAAAATAACATTTGCCTACCCCTAAATCTTAAAATTGCATTATTTCCCACCTTCTGCAATTATGATGGAATTTTGTTCCCTGCCCCTCTACTGGAAACTTTTCTACTAGCACCCATACTATAATTAGAATTGATTGCGGCAATATCTGGAGAAGACATTCATTTCTAATCTCATTGCCTCCATGCTCAACATATGCAAGCTTTATATCTATTACATAAAGAAGAATGTTTGTTTGTTTGCGTGTCTGCCTGCCTATGCACTCAACCCCCAGAAAAGCTAGAGGCTTCAAACTTTGCATGAGCATTCCCTTTACCCGGGGGAAGAATATGAGCTATGTGCAAACTATCTGGGGTCAACTGAAATTGGGATGAGTAGGTTTCAATTTCTCAAAATTCCCATAAACTTAACAGTTGAAATTTATTCAAAATAACTGTTGCCACCAATAAATTTGAAATAATGAATGCATTAAGCTAATTTCTTTCTGATTTCACGTGATAAACTCATTGTTCAGTTTCCTGGATGAAGAGCACGAACATCTGTGGATATTGAAGCATTCTAATTAAGTACAAGCAGAACACAAAAGCTTTGTTAAAATGAAAGCTTTGAAACCTAAATTTGTATCGGAAGTTAAAATCAATAATTGAATTTGAAAAATATGTAAAAGTTAATAAAAAATATACAAATAATTAATAACATTTTAAATATTATGTGAAGTAATAAACAATTTTGTTTAATCATAATTTTTCAGTACCTTTTCATTTTTTATGCACCTCTGACCATAGTTAATTTTCTTTTACTATAAAGTTACATATGCCTGGCAAATTATATCCGAGGAACTCTGGTGGATAAGAAGTGATTTGAAAAGTTTGGTTATCTTAGAGAGGAAATTCTTGCTTTTGGTTTATAAACTTCTGACATGGGGAGGATTATGAGTATCTTTAAACTATGTCCATTTCATTCCTCCCCTAAAATAGAAGGAGAAATTTTTAACCGGAGGGGTGGATTGGGTTTGTTTTACTTCCAAGCGCCAATTTTTTGCAGACAATGGGCTAAATGGCCAGGTTACAAGGACCCCGAAGGCTCGGAGAAGTTTGGGGGAGGGGACCCACTGGAATAGCTGTTGGGAGACTAATAGTAGCCTCCCGTCAAAGCCATCCAGTGTGTTTTTTAACATGCACAGAGTATGGCTCTCCACACATTGGCTGCCGTCTGACTGACGGTGGCCTAACGAAGCCCATTGGTGTCTCCTACTGACCATGGGCAGGGCGGGGAGTTTTGCAGAGATAAATCTCAATGCTCACCGAGCTTAAACTCGAACTTGGGAATTACAGATTACTATTCTGGCATGCTACCATCTGAGCAACCCCTGTCCCCCAAAAGGGCAAGGATATTGAGTGTAGTGATATTTATACCAAATGAAAGCTTGCAAGGTGGGGAGTACCATCTACCCTACATTTTAGAAAGTTTTAGACCAAAGCAATGCCAGGTAAATCTGCTAGTCCTTTATAAGGAAAGCTATAAGTTGCTGGCATTTTTTCAAGACTATGTCTGCAACTTCTGGGGCAAATTATAGATTACTTGTAATATTATTAATTTACATTTATTTTAGCTTTGATTTATGTATTTGGTGAATTATTCATTACAGGTTGGACAAAAATTATATATTCGTATTTCATAGGTTTATGTAATTGAAAATATGTTTTACTGTAGGCCCATGGGTGCTCTGTCTTGGAACTGGTTTATAGCCAATCATCATCAGGTATCCCAATGGTGGAAAAGTCTATGAATAAGTATGTATAACTTCATGTAAATTTTATTTATAACCAAATATTATGAAGTTTTTTAAATTGTATTTAAATTATTTCAAAATTTTTTGATAAATTTAGTTTTTAGCCCCTTTCAGTGCCAAACTTGAAAAATTGGCTTGTAACTGCAGAACAAGCTATTTTTCTCACTGTGATCAGCCCCTTGCCAAAAATGCTAACTTTAGAACTTTTTTTTTCCAGATAACTAAAGAATTCTGCATGTTATATGCTAAATTAATCAGCATTCAATTTTGGATGTCTGAAAATAAAATATGTAATGAAAAAGACACTGTGTAATTTTAATATGGCTTTTTCTGTCATATAGTAAAAAATGCATCTGGCAGTGCAAATAAAAATTTATTAGAAAAAAAAAAACTAGTAAACAAAAATAATCATAATGCATATGAATAGAAAGACCATTTATTTCTGAATAAAAGGAAAATAAATTTTTTCTTGAAACAAGAAAATTATTCTCTGCTTTTAATTTTTTTTCTTACGGACATAGTATGAGAAAAGTTCAGGCTTTTCACCAACTGTAGGGAGTCAAATAAACAAGTAAACTGAAGAATTTTTTAACAAATAACCAATCAACAGAAATAGGTCATATTATATACCAAATTAAACAGAATTGAGGGGTATTTATTATTTCTTTTTTTTTTATTTATAATTAAAATAATAGATCTAAATATTGCAATTAAGGATTAATTTTGAAAAATATTATGAATAAAAGTAGTTAAATTATATATATCAATGGAAAAGAAACTTCTTTCTGAATAATAAAATGTATACCTGAAACAGAAATTTTATTCCTTTTTATAATTCTTTTCAGTATGACATGTTTTAAAACACGCACAAGTGTTACACAAGGTGACTTGGACTTCTCACATTCGTGGGATTTTCTGTCCCATTTATGAAATGAAGTAACATTCTCGGATAGAAGTTTTTTTTTTCTTTCTGAACATTATGCATTTTTTTTCTTTTGGATGTTACATTTTGGGGATCTTGGCAAAGTGCCAAAAAGTTAGAGTACCAAAGGTAAAAAACTTCAGTTGTGTCATTGTCTCCACAGCTGTAGGAGGCCTGATTCTCATTCCAAGTCTTTTATATCCAAGCCCTCATTAATTTTTGAAAAAACGAGAAAGATATTTTGTTTTTTTTGCTGAAAAACCAAAAAATAATAAAAATCAAGAAATACCTAAAGGGTGTTTAAAAAAATATCCATAACAGTAAGTTGTAAGACTTCCTCTTCAGAAAACAAAATAGCAAAGATGTCTCATGACTAACTCCAGGGATTGATAATGATTTTGAAAGAAATTATTATCACAAATGTTAATTGTGTTAATTGTTTAAACAAATGTTAACACTAATGTTAATTGTGTCACAAATGTTAATTGTGTTAATTGTTTAAATTATTTAATTTCAACATTTTTACTGTAAATTAGAATAAAAATTCCTAAAACATAGATGACAGTTCAGAATTTCTCACAATAATTATTTTCCAGTGTGGTTTATTGCAATGAGAACAACTCAATAGAAGGTGAAAGGTTCTAAAACAGTTCATCTTTGCCCAGAAGGCACTGAAGTTAGCAGATTTCGTTGCAACACATGCTTCCTGTGCTGTCAGGTGACATTGCTATGCAGCAATGTTCTACTACTCTGCTCTTGCTTATTGTTGTCTCAGTCACTCCCCTTCAAACTTTGCATGAGCATTCCCTTCACCCAGGGGAAGAATATAGGCTATGTGCAAACTAGCTGGGGTCAACCAAAATTGGGATGAGTAGGTTTCAATTTTTTGCTTCCCATCCAATTTTTTCATCCAAGAGCAACCATATCTAAATATGGGATTTTACAATTTTGTTCTTTTTCATGAGTAAATTTTATGATTGGTAAAACTTTAGTAAAGGTTTCTATTAATTTATCAAGTTCTAACTGTCCCATGGCAGAGTGGTTAGCACGCTTGGGTACTGATCTAAGGGACCTGGATTCGAGCCCTGGATAAGGTATGGATGTGTGTGTAGTTTTTCTGCTGAGGTCCTGCCAACCTCACAGACTTCTACTATGGCATATAAGCTGACAGACTCCTGTCAGACCTCTGTAGCAAGCAGCTGCTTGAGGGGGTATTTATTTATTTCATTATTTTTATCATATCATATAATTCCAAAAAATTATTTCTTGAAACCAGAATTTTTTTTAATTATGATATGATAGAATTTGATAAATTAATAGAACATTTTTAATTACGTTTTACCAACCATAAAATTTACTCATGGAAAACAACAAATTGTAATATGCCATATTTAGATATATTAATTGAAGGAATTAAATGAAATGTACAACATCAGTTTACAGAAAACCAATATACATCCCTAATATAATAGTGGGCTGGAGTGACTCAGTCGGTAGCAAACCCAGGTTCATAATTGATCTATGGTTCCAGGTTCAAGTCCCAGCTGGGTCAGCATTGAGATTTATCTTACAAAACTCCCTGACCTTCCCACAGTCAGTATGGGACACCAATTGGCTTGGAAAGGTCGCCATCCGTCGGATGGGAAGTTAAGCTGTGACCCCATGTGCGGGAGAGCTATGCCCTGTGCACGTTAAAGAACATGCTGGATGGCCTTGACGGGAGGCTACCATCTGTCACCCAACAGCTATTCCAGTGGGTTTCCTTCCCCTACCTTTTCTGAGCCTAGGGATTTTTGTGACCTGACCATTTAGCTCATGGTGTGCAAAAGTGCTGCTCAGATGTAAAACAACCCAACCTAATATAATAAAGGAAATTTGATACACCCATATAAATATAAAGCAGCAGCATTAAATTCTTGTTTATATTGAGCATACAGATATAGTAATAGAGAGGTTGGGTTGTTTTACTTCTGAGCTGCACTTTTTTGCACATAATGGGCTAAATGGCCATGTCACAAGGACCCTGAGGGCTCAGAGAAGGTTGGGGGGAGGGATTCCACTGGACAACAGTTGGGAGACAGATGGTAGTCTCTTGTGAAGGCCATCCAGCATGCTCTTTAATGTGCATAAGGGATGGCTCTCCTGCACATGGCACCATGGCTTAATGTTACATCCAATGTATGGCAGCCTTTCCAATCCCATTGGTGTCCCCTATTGACTGTGGGCAGGGCAGAGAGTTTTTGTGGAGATAAATCTCAACACTGGCCCAGCTGGGAACTGCAGATTATAAGCCTGGCATTCTGCTGACTGGGCCACCCCTGCCCATAACAGAGAGGATTTACTGAGAAATTAAACAATATATATATAAAATAGCACAAAAAGCTGCTTATCAAATCCAGCAAATAAATAAAATTAAACAGAAAGTTAAATTCTAATTAAGGCAGGATTTATACCTCCCCAGCTCAAGTAATAACTCCCTCTAAAGAAGTTAATTGCACAACAGCAATCCCATATATACCGAAATTCACAGAAACTATGCAACACCTATTAAAAAACCTTTAATGAACAAGTCCCTCTCACAGTAACATCAAATGTTAAGTGCTTGGTTGTTAATGACAGAGAGGGGTGGGGTGACTCAGTCAGTATGTGCCAGGCTCATAATCTGCAGCTCCCAGGTTTATTTCCACAAAATTCCCC
Source organism: Ryuthela nishihirai (assembly GCA_038380435.1). Lineage (NCBI taxonomy): Eukaryota > Metazoa > Arthropoda > Arachnida > Araneae > Heptathelidae > Ryuthela > Ryuthela nishihirai. Next base: position 30,041,653 of record JAWZYU010000007.1, on the reverse strand, counting down.
GCCCTGCCCACGATCAGTAGGGGACACTGTGGACTTGGAAAGGCCGCAGTCCGTCAGATGGGATGTTAAGCAATTACCCCATGTGTGGGAGAACCATACCCTGTGCAAATTAAAGAGCATGCTGGATGGCCTTGATGAGAGACTACCATCTGACTCCCAACAGCTGTCCAGTGGTCTCCTCTCCCGACGTTCTCTGATCCTTTGGGGTCCTTGGGACCTGACCATTTAACCCATTGTGTGCAAAAAAGTGTTGCTCAAACATAAAATAATCAACCAAAAATTAATGGCAGAGATCAAAATCAACCCTCAGGAGGAATATATAAAATTAAATTAACCTAACAGAATCATAAATGATAAAAACAATTATATAGGCAGAACATACAGAACATTAGAAATGAAAGTACAAGAGAATATGGAAGGTATACATAAAAATTGAGTAAAAATAGACAATACTAATCATAGTAGAAAACCATTTTCCTAAGGACTCAGTGATAGCTAACATTAATTTCTCCCTCTAACTGATTTTGAATTAAATGTTATGGAAAATTTATATATAAATCTTAATAAAGATAAAATTTGCAATACTGAATGCATTACTTCCAGCTTGGAATTTACTCTTTAAAGATTACCAAACATCTATGTAAAATCAGTTCACCTTTGCCTGGGTAGGTGCGGGGATAGTTCAGTCGGTAGCACACCAGGCTAGTAATCTACAATTTCTAGGTTCGAGTTCCACCAGGACCAGCATTGAGATTTATCTCTTCAAAACTCCCCACCCTGTTTACAGTCAGTAGGGAACACTGATGGGCTTGGAAAGGCCACTGTCCATTGGATGTGATGTTAAGCCATGGCTCTGTGTGACAGAGAGCCATACTCTGTGCATGTCAAAGAATATGCTGGATGGCCTTGATGGAAGGCTGCCATCTGTCTCCCAACAGATCTCCAGTGGGACCCCTTCCCCAGTCTTCTCTGACCTTTGGGGTCCTTGTGACCTGGCTATTTATTCCATTGCATGCAAAAAAGTGCCATTCAGAGGTAAAAACAACCCAATTCTATGCCTTGGCAAAGAATGAACTGTGAGTTTTAGAACCTTTCACCTGTCATTAAGTCGTTCTCATTGCAGTAGGAAAAGGAAAATAATTATTGTGCAAATTCTGGACTGTCATTTATGTTTGAGGATTTTTTATTCTAAATTTACAGTAAAATTGTCAAAATTAAATAATTTGATAATGATTTATAAAGCTATGGAAGTAAAATCAAAATATAATCTTAAAGATGAAAGTGAAGATTTCATTACAAAAGTATAAATCAAATACTAACTGAAAGAATTGAAAAAATACCCAGTTTGCAAATTTAGGCTGATGCTATATGCAAGTAAGTGTATATGTGACATGTATGAGCAATTTTAATAACATCGTGTCTTGCACACTACCATGACCTAGTTTGCATAGTTAATTCCTAGAACAAATGTGATTTTGGTTTTATTCCCAGGTAACTACACAATGAATGATTGGATAAATGATAAAAATAATTCTGGAAATCAGAGGGTTGCTTCAAGTTGGTGGAGTGAAAAGGCAGAAAATAAATTTAAATAATTAATATAATAAGGCAAATTTGGAACATTATGGTTGCTAACATGGCCAGAGATAAAGAAAAAGACTCATTAAAAAAAAATTTAAGGACACCAAATTTTCCAAGTTTGTAATTCCAGAAAGATTGTAGTCTTATTTGTGTGCCACTTTTGACAATGGTATGTCAGATAAAACACATAAAATGCTACGATTACAATCTTCTGGTAAGGCACAGGAAGCTTCAGATGTTTCCGTTGCTGACCATGCTGTCATGCTATAAATGCTTGAAATGATAGTTGAATGATTTCATTTTATTTTACTTTTTACTCCCTAGAGGTTCATAAAATATATTTTTGGAATTTGCTGGAAGAGCCAACTCATTTATTATTGTGATTTTATTTTACTTAGACCTATTTCAAAAGTTTTATATGGCCTAAAAATGAAGTGAAATAAATCTATGTAAATAATCATAAAATCTCAACGAAACTATTTATGGCAATATTTTACTCCTTCATGAAAGCATATCTGAATGTATGTTTAGCACAAAAATGGCTAGTAATTTTTTTTGTAACAAACTAAAAGTAAATTAATGTGTTATTGAAATATAAGTAGTAATCTTTCTATACTAAATTTTTGCTTGATTTATTTATTTTAACAGGATACTTCATATTTGTCATGGGGTGATGTATAAACAGCTCATAGGTTGGATGTTACATGGAATCCTATTGGATCCTTACAAAGAATTTTTCGTTCAGCAAGAAGAATGTGAAAGTGATCAAAGCCAATATGATCACTCTTCTAGTTCTATCACTGAAGCAAATCACTTAGTAAAAGTAAGATAAGGATGTTCAATATAAAGTATATATGGTTTGCTCTCACAAAAATTGTATTTCTTGTAAACTGTAAAGAAAAAAAAAAGTAAAATGTACTAAGGAATCAATATATTTACGTTACAACAGCAAAATTCATAGTGTTTTAAATATGATGCACTCATTTAAAATTATTATTTTCATGCATGTCATGTAGAAATGCATTTGTCATCTCACTATACTAAATAAGTGAGAATATTTAGCAGTAGAAATGCATTTGTCATCTCACTTTACTAAATAAGTGAGATGATCAATGCAGTGATCCTTTGACCAATAAATTGAGAATTATCTAGTAAATAGACAACTTTAAAATCTAAATTTAAAATTGCTTAATGTATTGATAATAAAATTATTACTAGTTCTTGAAGTTCTTTCATTCATACTGATATTAGCTGATTCACTCATTAAAATGCATATGTTGCTGTCCTGCTGCAGAAAATTTGTTGCTGGTCATTACTAGATGTAGTTGGATGTTGTTGCCACTGCAAGAAGATATTATAAGAATTTGTGCTGGTAGGAGTTACCCTGGTTCACACCTCCATGATGAGTGCATATGTCATAAATAAGATATACAGGATGTCTGAGAAATAATGGTGGGGTTTAGGGAATCATAGCATCCAAATACACAAAAGGCATCACATTGAATGTTGTGTCCACATATTCCCTAACTCAAACAGTGTCACAGTCTCTTGACAAATGTGGTGCTCCCCACCTCATTTCTTAAGAGATATTACAGAAGTTCTTAGTGCAACATTTCCTGACAGATGGATTGGCATGGGTGGTCTAATTCTATAGCCCCCAGGAGCTCTGATTCGATACCCCTTGATTTTTCTTTGTGGGGCTTTGTAAAGAATTATGTTTACATGGACAAAATTCAAGACCTGAATCATTTGAAAACCAGAATAAGAGAAGCAACTGAGCAAGTAGTAAGAGAAACTCTGAGCTTGCATGGTAAGAAGGGGAATACCAATTGGACATGTGAAGGGTCACGAATGGTACACATGTGGAAATTCACTAATTATGTTAAAAATTATTTGAAGTATGCTTTCAATTAAAATATTACTTTTTTTAATTTGTATATTATTTTCCTATATATTAGTTCCCAAAACCCCATCATTATTTTTGGACATCTATTGCATGTATGTATATATACAGTGGCTATAATTTATTACCATCCCACTATACACTGAAAAATGACTTGTGCAAGTGGAATAAAAGCTGGTGTATGCCAGCAGTAGACAAATGGTAGAATTTATCAGAATTTGAAAGAAACATGATTGTCAGTGCCATATTATGACAGGTGCCTCTTTAATGAGCTACAATCTATCTGCATGATGCTGCCATCTCAGTACAGAGCAGATAATCAAAATGGGAAATTTTGGGTTAATGAGAGAAATCTATCCAAATCAACATCACTGTTTTTGCCAACTTAAACTTGGACAGCTTCATCTGGAGAGGAGAGGTGCATTTTGTTGAGATGAGGCTCCCACTTCTGGGATCAAACTGAACCGAAGCTGCTGATAGCTAAATGGATATCTTTCAAGGCAGTTTTAGATAAGCTGCTTGTGCATTTTCTATCATAGCAGCAAAACTTTACATCTCAAACTTAGAAGCAGAATGTCTTGTGGTTGTTCCAGAGCTGCTATTGTAAAAATGTATGGGAACTAGATCATTGAAAGAAACAAAACAATAATTGTGATGGAAAACATAATGAGAATGCACAGGTGAGTCCAATTCATTCTGGAGGCAGGCATTAAGCCAAAGCCTGTAAAGAGATGCTCACCTGTAAATACAATGTTGGACAGGCACAACAAATTTCTAACAGGATAGTGCTGAAAGCTCAATTATTTGGTACACCAGAATAGAAGCCCACAACAACACATGCTACTAACCTCACAAAACCCAAAACTGCTATTTGCATGGATCGTGGATTATTGGAGAAAGGTATGCTGGTCAGGTAAATCATGTTTTCTTTTGAATCATACAGACACATGGCTATGCATATGGTGAAAACAACAGTATGAGGCAATAGAAACCATGTGCATTGTATAAGGAGCAGAGGGTGGGGCACTAAATGTTCTAGTCTCTCATAGAAGGAAAGCTGGAATATTGTGAAAACCCATTTTTCAACATAGAGTCCCTTTAGTCAACATACTCTGTGGCACAATCCATTAGCTTTCATAACCCACCTAAATAAAATTCATAAGATTTTAAACCATTTGTTCACTGCATCATCACAGCACTGCCACTGTTGAATTCTGCCCTTTCAAGTCCTTTTTGAGATTTGGAAATTGGAACAAGTCTGATGAAGCCAAATGTGGTGAGTAGGGCAGATGACGTAATAATTCGAATCCACAATCATGCAGTGTTGCCTGAGTCACAAATGCCGTGTGCACTGGCGCATTGTCTTGGTGGAAGATACTCCTTTGACCAGTTTCCTATGTCTCTTGAGCTTCAGTTCCTGGTAGAAATGTCTAAGTAGGTTAGAATAATACTCTGCATTGATAGTGGCACTTCTTCCAGGAAATCAACTGTGATCATTCCTTCTGCATCACAGAAGACAGATCCTGTGACTTTCCCAGCTCACCTCTGGACTCAAAACCTTTTAGGAGGGGGAGAAGACGGATGCTTCCACTGTTCTATTGTTCTTTTGTTTCAGAATCAAAGTTGTACACCATGTTTTGTCTTTGTTGACATTTTGTCCCAAAAACTGAGCTTCATTAGCTTCAAAATGCAGCACAATTTCATGACACACTTCACTCTTTCCCACTCCTGATTTGCATTCATTGCTTTAGGGACACATCTCGAAGAAACTCATTCCTAAAACATTCACCACAATATCTTGAGCTTGCCCATGGGAGATGTTGAATATTGTCTAAATGTGCTTCATTGTTATTCTGCTGTCTTGCTTGATTATATCATGAGTGGCATCCACATTTGCAGTGTCTACACAGTAACAAGCCTCCCATTGCAGGATGCATCTTCAACACTGTCTCTTCCACTCTTAAATTCTGCAACTCAGTTTTCGACCATGATTTATGAAGGACAAGATTCCTCTAATGTTCGCTGCTTGTCCTCGTGAATTTCTTTCAGTGACATTCCCTTTAAGTGGAGGTACTCAATGGCTGCACAGTGCTTGATTCTCTCAACAGTCACCATCTTCATTCACTATCCTCACTTCAACACCCTCTGTAAATAAAAAGAATAGTTAAATGTCCCTCTGTAAATAAAAAGAATAGTAGATTAGTTAAATATTGTTAGAAATAGTTACAAACCTGAAATTTTCTGTGAACACGTGGAAAGAGTCACAGCATGGATTGGCAATATTGTCTTTCATGAAAACCTTCATGATCCATATTGGGCTAGAAACTTTTCAACCCCTCTTTGTACAGATGTTGCACACTGGTGATAGTGGTATCACAATCTGGGAAGTTGTTCTTTTGGTCTGCATTAGGTGTTCTGGTACAGGTGCAACAATGTATGAAGGGTGTGGACTACTTGAACATTTGTTGCAGATCAAGTATGCCCTTCAATGTTAATTTGTTCCCCAATGATGGCATCTTTCAAAGTGACAGTTTGCCATAGAGTCATCAAGCTCTTATTATACATGAACAGTTTGCAGAAAAATTGGACAACTTCACCATCCTCATATGGCCAGCCAACTTCCCAGATCTCAACCCTCTTCAAATATTTTGGGATATTATTAACAGGCATCAAATGGGCTGATAACCATTGGTCACTTTTATTCAAATGTGGGGTGCTTTACAGTATGTTGCCTGAGCATATCTACAGAAACATGTAATAACCTAGTAGCATTCATGCCATATCATATTCAAACAGTTATTTGAGCAAGAAGCCTGCCATGTGGTGTTAGATGGTCATAATTCATTGGCCACTGAGTGTATATGCATGCTGCTTGACATTGAAATTGCCTGATGCAGTCTGAAATGTACTTCTGCTGAGTGGACAGAATCTTCTAAAACTCATGATAGGCACAGATATTCAGATGGGTATGATATGATTTCATTTGCAGCTCAATGAAATTATTAACCCTTTGCACTTGAAGTTTTTTTTGCTATAGGTAAGTAGCAACTCAAAGTTTTTTTGCTAAAAAGTTGATGAAATTTTTTACAATTAACAAAAATAAATCATGCATAAACAGCATAAAATCAGACTCATCTTCACTGCTACTAATTTCATCATTTGGCCTCATTTTTATAACCACTAAAAACAGACTTGAAAATAATAATTTTAATTAAACACAATGCTGTACTATGAAGTGCACATAGACAATAGAATTACATATCTAAAATGTAAAGGGGAAAGATATCTGTTTATAAAATAGTTATTGTTGCCTCTCAGTCGCCATTCGAGTTGCTGCATTAAACCAAGTGGTGACTGAGGGTCATCTCTCGAGTACAAAGGTTAAACCAATAGCATATAGTAAAATACATGTCTTTTAGTATGAAGTGAAACTGTCATTGTCCATGATACATTCAGCAACATTGAATAGGAGCATAGCAATTTCTGATGGGGTTCTGAGGGATGTCCCACCGTGTCATGTGGTTCCATAACACAATTGTATTTTGGGCCAGTTGAGAGTGGGCTTGCAGGCAACATCTGATCATGCCCCAAACATACACCATGGGTGACAGATCTGGGGGCATGGCTGCCCATAGAATAATCTTGGTACCTTTTAGACATGTTCTAAAAATGGCAGCAGTATGTGGACAAGCATTATCTTGCTGGAAGATGGCATCAAAGGTACTCACCAGAAATAGTAGTGTGACTGGCCATAGGGCATAATTGATGTTTGACCAGACATTCACATTTGTATATACCAGAGGTGAATTACTGTTGTAACTGAGGCTCTCCAAATGAGGACACCTTGTTTTTGCAGATGATGGTAGATCTGCACTTTTCCCACATTGTCCCCATATGTGATGTGACAATCATAAGCACCCAGGCTGAACTAAAACTAATTTGCTGAAAATGTGTTGCCATTCTTCATTCCAGGTAGCTCTAACATGACATTAGTCCAGCTGACCGTGACAGTGGCATGCAGTCAAGGCAGTCTCCTGGCATGGCCTGGTCGGTCATCCTCATCAAACACAGGAGCAGTTCTAGTTTATTGAACAATAACTACAGTTGTGTCTGCTGCTGGCAAATCTGATGATCCACCATCCTCAAATGGCTAGCCAACTTCTTAGATCTCAACCCCCTTCAAATGTTTGTGGGATATTATTAAGAGTAGTCTCCTGGCATGATCCCTATCATGGCCAGCCTAGTCAAACATAACAGCAATTATAGTTTATTGATTGGTAGCTACAGTTGCAGTGGTCTGCTACTCCCTGCTGATGAATCCAGTGATCTCCTTATCCTGTTGTGCGTCTAACAGCATCTGACACTGTGCAATGATTCTGAATACCTTCATGAGACCATTGGCACCAACAATGTCCAACTGTTCTTGCCTCATGGTTCACACGTACAGTGATATAGCAGATAGGCCATCTGGTTTCATATAGCCCTATAATCTGATCTCAATGAAATGTGTTCAGCTTCTGATATAATTGAAAAAAGGGCCATCATGGCATTTTATACACTTTTTTTTTTTATCTCAATATGTTATTAACTCACTTTCAAAGCTTGTTTCAGACAACTCTAACACCTGGATCATTTGGCCTGTATGGTTGAAGAGCCATACCCTGTACATGTTAAAGAATACACTGGATGGCCTTGATGGGAGACTACTATCTGTCTCCCAACAGCTATTTCAGTGTGTCCCCTCCTCCAACCTTCTCTGAGCCTTTGGGATCATTGTGACTGGCCATTTAGCCCATGGTATACAAAAAAGTGCTGCTCAGAGGTAAAACAACTTAACCTGGATCATTTAGCTTAGCTGCTCAACATTTGTCATGTGATCTCCCACAGATGCCATGTGTCTGTCATGCAAACATAATCATTTGCATATACCACTGCCCTGTGCTCACAATGCTGATATGCATGTAAGGCAATTTCAGTGTCAAGTAGTGTATAAAAAATAAACAGTAAATGGTTTATAGTTACAAAAAAGTATATACCATATAGTATATACAGTAAATGGTTTATAGTTACAAGGAAATCATTTAAGAAATATTCAATCACTTCCATCTAAAATATATTTAACAACTAGTATGTTAGTCAAGTAAAGGGTTTCTTTGCTGTCAAGCACCATATATATGTATATTGTAGGAATGTCCATGGAAAATCCTTATGGATTTAACATACAAGCTTTATATCATAACATAATGGCAATTATAAGCACCATTTTCTGCCATTCAGATTATATTGCAATAAAGGCTATACAAGATATATCTGCTAGTAATACAACTTGGAACTAAAGTCCATTCTTCAGTCATATGGCCCTAAATGTATAGTAAGATTCAACATTTTTTTAATGTCATTGACAGTTCACGATAACAAACTGAAGAGAAGTATTGCAGTTGATCAATCATATAATTCATTGGCCAGTGCTTTAAGAACATAACACTGACAGCTGGCATGGCATATAGGGTTATGTTTGTACATAAACTATGAATAATTTATCAACTGCATTGCTTTGTAATTTAAAAGTAATAAAATGTAAAACAAATATTGTATGACCAATTTACAAATAAAAATACAAGAAATGAACCAATTTACAAATATTGTATGACCAAAAAATGGTGAGGAAGTGTCTAATAGACATGTTGAATTACTACTGAAAGTATAACAGCACTGGTGTTAAAAATGATGTTCCAGTTGGAGCACAAATTGAGGACTAATAAGGTGTGTGTGATCACCTCTCACTGCAGTACAAGCTTCACAACGCCTCATAGACTTTATTGATTCTAAAATGAAATAAATTGAAAATTTTTTAAAATGCTTTATTTATACATATGCTCTAAAAAGTAAAAAATAAAAGTGAAACATGCCAATGATGAAATCCTTTACTGAATTCATATTAATTTAAAAGGAAGATAGGGCATCAAGACTGTTCTCTTTATCAATTGAACAAAAATTGCTGGCACCCTATTTTCCTTTCATTAGCATGTTTTACTTCTATTTCTTACTTTTTATAGTGAATAGAGGAAGATATTTTTTTGTTTATATATATATATTTTAATTTATACATAAACAATGAAATAAGCTCGACGTATTCCAAATCAACTATTAAATCAGCACTCTAGCGTCGATTTAAATATTAGAGGAAAAATTGTCTTGAGCCAGGTGGGATATGAACCCACAACCTCCTGATAACATGTCAGGTGCTCTAAACCACTGAGCTACCGGCCGCCGATCAAGATCTCCTCTAATTAGTGCTATGAACATTCCTTTCATGTTTCATTTGGCACTATTCGGGCAATTTTAGCCACAAACGGCATTTATATTTGCCAATAGATGGAAGCATATACAACGAGTATGCAGATAATAAACAATGAAATAAGCTGCTAAAATTGCCTGTGTGCCTGCTAATACTTGTCATAAATCAACACAGAAATTTTCCACATCCCTGTGAAATTGTAAAATTTTTCTCCATCTTTAGTAGTCTCCATAGCAACAACACACAGATTTGACAGACCAAATTTTACATGCCACCAGCAAAGAGAGAAATGATGATATGGTCTTTGTTTTTAACATGTAATGACAAGTTTAGACAAGCTTTCAAACAAGTCATAACTCATTAACTTTGGAGGAACAAGTGCAAATCTACAGACATGTGTCAAGAACTTTTTGAATGCCTTCTGTAATTACTGATATTTTGTTGCTAATTTTTGTGATAATTATTAATTTGTTTTTAGAGTCAACAATCTAAAGATGGAAGTATACCAATTTCACAGAAACGATGCATCTTAAAACCCAATTTATTACCATCTTATATTCCAAGTCATGTGGCTGAAAAAATTTTATTTGTTGGCCAGTCTGTTTCTCTCTTTGGGCAGTCTCACAAGCAAGAAGAATTGGTTAATTTTTCAGGTATAAAGTTTACAATTGTAAATATTTGTTAAAATTTCAATAAATTGATTAAAATTCACTTTATGGCAAAATCCAAAATGAAAGCTAATTTAATACTACTTCATTTGAAATATTTAGGTAGTTGGGTTGTTTTACCTCTGAGTGGCACTTTTTTCCACACCATGGGCTAAATGGCCAGGTCTCATGAACCCCGAAGGCTCAGAGAAGGTTGGGGGAGGGGACCCACTGGAACAGCTGTTGGGAAACAGATGGTAGCCTCCTGTCAAGGCCATCCAGCATGTTCTTTAACGTAGACAGTGTATAGCTCTCCCACACACGGGCCACTGCTTAACGTCCCATCCGACGGATTGCAGTCTTTCCAAGTCCAGCGGTTTCCCCTACTGACCATGGGCAGGGTAGGGAAATTTGTGGGGATAAATCTCAACGCTGACTCAGCTGGAACTCGAACCTGGAAACTACAGATTACGAGCTTTAGGTAGTAAAACCATTAAAATATAAGTTACCTGTATTAAGTCATAAGAATTCAGTTATTGTGTTTCTTGCACAATAAGATGTACTTTTATATAAAAATACAGACTTTGAAGCAAAACAATTTGTTTAAAATATATTAGCATGTTTAGGTATTAAAATTTTATTTCTTTTGGAACTAGTTTAAAACCTTAAATTGTAATGTGTTAATTGCTTCATCATTATCAAAACACTCATCAGTAATATTAGAAAATACACTTTTCTTTCTTACATCACTTTAGGCTCATTAGCATATAGAGCACTAATAGTACATATTTCTTCAAAATTTTAATTAGCATCAAGCCTATAATAATTACACAATAATTGGACCTTCCCATGCACCAGTGTTATTTTTGTCTCCTATAAAACCTTACAGTGTTGGGCAGGAATTGACTCAGTCAGTAGCCACAAGGCTCATAATATACAGTTCCCAGGTTTGAGTCCCACTTGTACCAGCATTGAGATTTTTCTCTGTTAAACCCCCTTCCTGCCCTTGGTCAGAAAGGGGACATATCCATCCATCCATCCAAAAGACAGTGGGCTTGGAAAAGGTATTGTCTTTTGAATGGGATGTTAAGTTGTGGCCTCATGTGCAGGTGAGCCTACACTGTGCACATTAAAGAACACTGGATGGCATTGATGGGAGGGTTTCATTTGTCTCCTAACAGCTGTTCAGTAGGTCCCCTTCCCCAACTTTCTCTGAGCCCTTGGGGTCCTTTTGACCTTGTCATTTAGCCATTGTGTGCCAAAATATGCCTCTCAGAGGTAAAATAACCCAATGCAACCCTTATAGTGTCATGTTTCCAACACTGAACTCTTAACAACTGAAGAATTAGCTTTAAAAAAATTCATTTCAGCATTAATGGTAACGGAACTCATGATATCCTGAAAACATGTAAGTTGTCTTTCCTGCTGAGCTATCCCAAGCCTGTTCAACTCTAGCTAATTAGTGACTATAAGCTTTAATTCCACAGTTAACCAGTGCTCATGCCACCATCTGTTGACTGGAATGGTTGGCCCACAGACAGTTGACAACAGTATGATTTTATAATTTTTATAGTCAAACTAGCAGAAACAACATTATCAGTGAAAACCCTGCCTTAGGGCTGAGTTAATTTTTAAGTGTGTTTAGCAGAAGATAAAGAACTTAAAAATCTTATGTAAAAATAAATCTGAGCAATAATAGAAATTCAAAGAAAACAAAAGTAAAGTTTTTACATTATTTTACATAAGCCAAAATTAAAAGTTTTTTTTTTTTACTTCACTACAAATGATTTTTGTAATTTATTCTGCTGTTTATTTCTATATTCAGTATAAATGTTCAATGATATTTCTGTTATTGTGCAGATCTTTCTTGTATTTAATTTTGTTTTAAAAAAATTTATAGATTCCTATGCATTTTAGTTTAATTAAATATAGTGTAATGTCTACAATTTCACTGTAAATTCCACAATTTTAATGTAGAATTGTGTTTTAAAACCAATTTTTGCATGTAAAGCATTTGAATGCACTTAGTTCACAGGGATGCCAGTTTATTAATTAATTGTTTAGGAGTTTTGTTGAGTGTTCGATTTTGGGTTAGTTTTTGAACTTGCATGAAGGATTTGTGATTAGCAGCTTCTGATGCAGTCATACGTTTCAGGCTTATAAATTTTTATGGTTTCTGCAAATGAGGGATTTAGAAGCCTGAAACCTGCGACTGCACTCTGAAAAACCAGAAGCTGCTAATCACAACTCCTTCATGTAAGTTCAAAAATTAATACAAAATCGAACATTCGACAAGATCCCTTAACAATTAATTAATAAACCCGTACCCTGAGAACTAAGTGCACTCAAATGCTTTAGACAAGTAAAAATTTGTTTTAAAAAACAACCCCACATTGAAATTGTGGAATTTACAGTGAAATTGTAGACATTAAATTATATTAAATTGGCATAGCACTTGTCTTAAGATTCATACATCTTAGTTTAATATAATATATTCAACTCTTGCAATATCTGCAAATTACACTTAAACCTTGTTGTGTTATAGAAAATATTTTGCTTTGGGAATAAGATAATTATAAAAATCTTAATTTAAAAGAGAAAGCAAAGCAGAACATATTGATGCAAAACACTTTTAGCAAGGTAATGGACAGAGCCAATTTCAGCTCTCTTATATGACCTGTTGTTCCAAACAGAGCTAGCCCATTTGCTGTCAATTACCCTATATTCAATCACATTACTATACATCATCATCATCATCATCCTCAAGCAGCCATGGGCTACGGAGGTCCAACCAGACCATGCAATTTTGTTTTCCAAGCATATCTGTCCTGAGCTATATCTGCTGCAATAGGCCATTCCACACCAATTTCTAATGAGATCCTGTTTGACATTGTCTGCCCACCGCATCCTAGATCTCCCCATCTTTCTGAAGAGTTTAGGCACATTGTACATAACCCCATGCAGTAATCTATAATTATCCATGCGGGCAACATGGCCAAACCAACGGAGTTTCTCTCTGCACAATATGCTACTTAAAGGAGGTCGCTGACTCCTTTTGCCTAACCTCATCATTACTTACAAAGTTGAACCACCTAATGCCCAAGATACTGCGTAAGCATCTAGAATCAAAAGCATCTAGTTTCCTGTTATCTTGTTTATAAAGTGTCCAGGTTTCACTACCATAACTAACCTTGGAGAGAACCAAACTATTACACAGTCTAATTTTAGTCTTTAGGTTAATACGCCTATTTCTCCACACTCTCCATAGATTCTTAAAAGTCCCGGAAGCAATCCCTATTCGTCTGTTAATCTCATACCGCACATCACCAGTATCTATTACATAGCTCACAACATAATTAAACTGAGACACCTTCTCAAGACTGCAGCCATTCAGATTAACTGAACCACAGCCTGCCTGACCAATTTTTATCACTTTAGTTTTCTTTCTGTTTATCACCAAACCTACTCTACTACAGTCTCATCAACAGCTCGAATGAAAGAGTTCATCTCATCAGCGTTATTTGCCAAAAGGGCTAAATCATCACCATAATCTAAATCAGAAATTTCCAGATCTCCACACTATTTAAGGCCAAAATCTTTCCCTTGCAGTAAATTTCGCATAACATAATCAATAACCAAACTAGAGAAAAATAGACAAAGTGCATCCATATCGAACACCAGAAGCAATGCTAAACCAATTGCTGTGCCTTACTAACTCTCAACCATGACTCAGTGTTAGTTTAGAGAGCTTTCATTATGTTATTTAACTAGTGTGGTATTCCATATGATCTCACAATCAGCCACAAATTATGATGATCAACAAAGTCAAAAGCCTTTTTGAAATCAACAAAGCTAGCAACCAAAAGTTTCTGAAACTTTAAACATTTTTCAAGAATCTGTCTGAGTGAAAATAAGTGATCTGGACATCCCCTACCACTTAGGAATCCATGTTGCTCATCACACAAAATGGGACGGGGGTGGCGCAGTCGGTAGCGCGCCAGGCTCGTAATCTGTAGTTCCCAGGTTCGAGTCCCAGCTGGGTCAGCGTTGAGATTCATCTCCGCAAAAATTCCCCGCCCTGCCCACGGTCAGTAGGGGACACCGATGGGCTTGGAAAGGCCGCCGTCCGTCGGATGGGACGTTAAGCCGTGGCCCCGTGTGCGGGAGAGCCACACCCTGTGCATGTTAAAGAACACGCTGGATGGCCTTGACGGGAGGTTACCATCTGTCTCCCAACAGCTGTTCCAGTGGATCCCCTCCCCCAACCTTCTCTGAGCCTTCGGGGTCCATGTGACCTGGCCATTTAGCCCATGGTGTGCAAAAAAGTGCCGCTCAGAGGTAAAACAACCCAAACCCAAAACAACCCAACCCATCACACAATTGCCTGTCAACCAGATTCTTAATTCTATTAAGCACAATCATGCAAAGAATGTTCCCTGGAGCAGAGAGTAGACTGATATCCCTATAGTTATCACAAAAACTGCAATCACCTTTTTTGAAAATAGGGATGATAATAGCTGTGGTAAAATCCTTAGGAACCATGCAGATATTCAAAATTTCAGTCATCCAAGTGGTAAACAAAACATTCCCAGCTCTAAGTATTTCCATAGTAATTTCATCTATCCCTGGGGATTTATGAAGTTTCAGTTTAGAAATAGCCAAAATAACTTCAGAATGTGTTATAGTGCCAACATTAAAGCCACCAATGCATCTATAATCATTACAAATAATGGGAGTAGAACTAACCACATTGTTTAGAACATCATTGAAATGCTCAGCCCACCTAGCCATGACAGAATCCTCACCTTCTATAACCTTACCTTGTTTATCTTTCAATCCATGGAAACCTGTCTGTTTTCTACCATGCAAAACATTAACTATCTGTTACAGCTCTCTGCTGTTGTGCTGTCCAACTGCTTCCTAGGCTTTGTCAACCAAACCAAGCCAAAGATTCTTATCAGCAGCTAACTCATCCTTTACATGTTTATTGAGCTCTCTGTAATGCTTTCTATTAGAACCAGTAGGATATTGATTAAGGACATTCCTGCAGTTCTTTCTTTCTGAAATAAGCTCAAGTGTCTTATCACTCAAATAATTCTGTCTCTGCTCCTTTTTTCCTAAAAGAGTACTGTTAGTTTCCAAAAAAGCCTGTTTAAAATTGTCCCATTCTTCCTCAACTTCAGTAGTAAGCAGACTATGACTGTCATAATGACTAAGTAACCTATCATGATAAGCTTTAGATATAACTGGGTCTTTCAGAGCTTCAGTATTAAAGGTAAATTTTTTAACCTTAGCACAATACCTTTTAAGTTTAAGTTGCAAGACACTTTTAACAAGGTAATAGTCAGATCTGATTTCAGCTTCCTTTTATGTCCTGGTATTCCTAATAGAACTAGTCCATTTGCTGTTAATTAATATATAATTAATCATATTCTTATGTAGCCCATCAGGTGAAACCCATGTGTGCTTATGTATGGCACGGTGTTTGTAATAAGTGTTAGTTATTCTGAAACCAATGAGTTTACTTACCTGAAGGAAACATTGCCCATTGCCATTATAGCTACCAATACCAAAAGGGCCTTTCACCCCTCGCCATAGGTAAGAGTCAGTACTGGGGTATTGAAGTCACCTAGAACAAGGGTAATATCTCCTTTTTTGACAGAATTCAAAATATCCTGAAGTTGTCCGTAAAACCTATCCTTCGCATCTCAGTGGGGGCATAACAGCAGATAACATTCAAGTCTTTAATGCTTGTCTAAAATTTTGCAGTAAGAAACCTTTCATTAATGCACTCAAATCCTAGAAGAGCATCACTAGCGTGTCTGCTGAGAAGCAGACTTGCCTTGGTGAAGTTTCTCATCTTCCCTCTCTGAAAAGGGAAATTTAAGATTATTTTTAAGAATCTGACCTTTATCTGTCCATCTGGTCTCTTGCAAGCCGAGAATATCTAAATTATAATGGTGGAATTCTTGTGTGAGGTCATCAAGAGAAAAAGCTCTGTGCAGAGTCCTCACATTCCAACTACCTATGGAGAGAAAATGGTTAGTGGGATGTTTAAAGAAACTATGTTTATTGAGAGAGGGAATGTTGACAATATGAAACAGCCCCCTAATCGCAGACGTGGCAAAGACCCGTTCCCCCACCACTAAAGGCTGAAGCCATCTACACTGGAAGACTTCCTCCAATGTAGAATTTGACTATGCCAGTAGAAGCAAAGAGTTCAGGTGCCTGCGATGACCTCTCCTCAGGATTATCCACCAGCTGATAAGCATATCCCGTGAATCTATTCACTTGGGGCTGTCATCCCACAAACAGACAGAAAACATAGCGGAAGATTTTTCCTCTAGAAGACCCATCAGTGCAGCAAATTCAGGATCCATAATATAATGAAGCTCAGAGCTATAATGTAGTCCAGTAAGTGTATATTATCAACACCAAAACCCTGTGTAGCAGGGTAGAAAAAAAAGTAGCCACAGTTGTTCAAATCAGTAGGCCACACTAATCTGGTAGTCCTCCTCTTCCATTCACTTCCCCAAGAGAGTATCTCTTTTGAAAGGTGCTAACGGCCTGCACCACGAGAAGGTGGCATCAGATGTTTGGTGCTAGGCCTGGCCAGTTCTGTGCATCGTCACAGGAGATTGGTGCATAGCTCTCCTTCCAGTGACTACCCAGCTACCATTTACAGACCTACTATAAAGCCTAAGAAAAGTGGTGCAATGTTGCAAAAATTGAAGCAACTTGGGCAAAAGTCAAATTTTAGTATATTCCAGGCCCTGAGCTAGGGGGAAAAACGATGGGGTGGGGGAGGGGTCATTGACCCTTTCCCCAAATTTGTCTTGATCTATTCCATGCACCTCTTTAATATTATCAATATTATCAAGTCCTGAAAAGTATACAATATATGTCTTTTTAATCAATAGAGTGAAATGTGTTAAACAGGGCTGCATAGAAATGTGATTGAGGTGAAGAGGGAATAGCACTACTGGGGTGAAATAAATTAATTTATAACCCCTCTTCATGCCAGGTAAGTTCTCTTATAATTGTCTCTTGTTATGCTTGTAGAGCTGTCTGTTGCTGAGGTGACAACTAGCTTTAGAAATCTGTTGTTCATAACAGATGATATTTGTAATTATGCCAGATTTGTCTTAGATTTTAACTATGCTAAACTGTGCAAGACAGATCTTTATTAAAAGTTCTAAAATCGTTAACCATAATTTATCAATAGAAAATAAAGTTAAAGAAGTTAAAAGCCCAGCTTAACCTACTCTTTATTTTATGTTGATAAATTATGGTTAAAGATTTTAAAATAATTTTTATTGAATTAATTTTATTTTTTATTATTGATTTTTAATTTTTAAATTAAAATTTTATTTTAAAATTAAATATGAAAATAAAATTTCAATGCATTTTTACTTCATGTTTCACTTAGGATTATCTTCATAAGCAAAATCTAAAAAATAGTGAAAATACATATACATTGCGAATGTACTTGTATTAACTTTAAAGTATATGCATACAAAAGGAGTTAGGGAATTTCTTTTAAATCTAAAAAGTATTACCTAGTAAGTATTATTTTTTAATTACCTATTTTACCAGAATCTAGGGAATAAAAAAGTTATTTACTGAAAATGCTGCCTAATTTCTGCCAACCAAATTGAAAGAAACACCTGAAAAAGTAATGTTCTATACAAGTAATACATTTCGCATCAAAGTGTATTCCATATAATGATTTACAAATTCAGTTCAGTTGGAAAATAATATGATTCAGAAGTTGCTTGCAGTTACATTCACATATTTTAGTAAACAAGAAAATTACACATAAACACACAAAAATCTTTAACTACATGTTAGAAATTAAAATATTTACATTTAAATATTTCTGGTGTTTGATAGGCTATATATATTTTTTTTCATATCCATTTAGGTGTAAGAAAATATGTATATTTAATTTTACACATACCATACACATTTCATACCACCATAAACATTTCAAAACTTGATGTTTTATCTTTGTTTATGTCAATAATTTAGGAAGATTTTGTTAATTAAAAATTAAAAACCAGTACTTTATGCTTGACAAAGTTACAAATTATAGTTTGTTTCCTATATTATCAGTTTTTAGATTTCTAGGACTATGTTCATATTTTTAGAATATAAAAATTCATCAAAAGTTTAGATTTCTTTTCCATCTTTTAGATTCTGCATTTAAAAAGAGAGAAGATGAATTTGGTCGACAGCTTTTGGAGCTTCAACAGAATAATAGATTCTCTTTATCTAAGTTCGAAACTGCTATTAATGAAATGCGAAACTGTGCAGCTGAGGTATTTTTATTTGTAGACTTTAGATATTTGATATGATATATATAAGCCAGTGGATTGTAGACCAATTGATTAATGTTACAGATTTAGCTCAGTGTAAGTTGTTCAAGTAGTTTGAAAAATTCAATAGCACTCAGTACCGATTTTAAGAACCAAAAATTGGAGATAATATAAGTAGATTTAGAATATGTAGGATCAGATTTCTCATAAGGCATGAACATATTTAGAATTCTTAAAAGGAGTAAAAACTAGTTGTAAATATCCTGGACACAAATAGTGATTACTCTCTTTCCTGACAATCTAAAATAACATTTTAAAAGATTATGGGTTGTGAAGATAATACACCATTTCACCAAACATATTGTAATATTTCCACATGAATGGAAAACCATATTCAAAACTCCCTAATTTTGAAAATACGTTCTCTTTTCAGAAAAAATGTTACAAGAGATAAATTATAGATCTCAACCAAATTTATCTAAATCTCACTTTTAAACTATTCATTTAACTTGTAAAGGGTAATTAAAGTTTGAATATGCTGTTCGACATGAAAATGCTACACCATGAAGGAATGTGCAAAATGAGACGAAATTTACCACACATGTAGACAAGTAGGTGGGAAAGAGAGTGATTTAATTTCTGAAGGATTACATGAATGCAATGGGTGAGGAGACAGTATAATGTGGCCTGAGTCAGTAGGTCATATGACCGCCATGCTGGGCTATACATTCAGCAACACAACATGACATCAAGTGGAAAAGTCCATGAATAGTATGCTGAGGTATCGCAGACCATGTGTCGTTGACCTGTGTCCATAATTCATCAACATTGTGAGAGGGTAATGCAAAGGTGTGAAGTCATCTGCCAATGATGTCCCATAAGTTCTCTATTGGGGAGAAGTCTGGGATCATGCTGCCAAGGCAGCAGCTAGACACCTTGTAGGCACTGTCTGCTGGTGTGGGAAGGTGTTATTGTGTTGAAACTGGGCATCAGGAATACTTTGGAGATATGGCAACAAAATGGGTGCAGCGCCTCATCGATGTATCGTCATGCTGTACCCACTATGCATATGAATGGTGAAAAGCTGTCGAAACTGATAGTGCCCCAAATCATGAAACCAGGCTGAGGAGCTGTATGATGCATACGGGTAACAGCAAGATCAGCCCACTGACCACGTCATCTCCAGACTTTCATTTGGTGATCATCGGCACTGAGACAGAAGTGAGACTCATTACTGAATACGACACGGTTCCATTCATCCCACCATGCATGTCTGGTACAGAATCACTACAATCTTGCATGATGATGTGCTGCATTGAGTGGCTGTTGTCACAATGGCTGGCGAGAGTGCAAATCTGCCTCAACAAATCTGTGATTCACAATCCATGTTGACACAGGGATGTCTGTAGCTGCCTGTACACTGCATTGAATGTCATCCACTGTGTATTGTGGGTCTGCTAAGCTTGCCACTGAATGCACAATTGAGCTGTTCAGATGTCTGTCTACATGCACCAATCCCACTACGACAATGCATGTTACCTTTCTCCAACTACTATCAACAAATTCAGCCAACAGTTGTTGCATCCCAATGCATTTCCACCACAATGCAATGCAGGGACCAACCAGTCATATGTAACCCTATGATGAAGCCTTTGGTAAAGGTGTCCGTGTGATGGTAGGATTCCTGATTATGTCGCCCAGGCATTCTCACTTCTTACATGTGCTTTTGCCACTGAGATCACTCTGATGCAGTGGTCCACATGCCCAGGTGAGGATGACCAAACTTAGCTTCAGACTTCTGTCTATGTGCACCAGTCCCACTACAATGATGCATGTTCCAACTACTGTTACCAAATTCAGCCAACAGTTGTTGCATCCCAATGCATTTCCATCACGATGCTAGGCAGGAACCAATCAGTCATACGTAACCCTGGGATGAACACATGCTTTCGCCACTGAGATTACTCTGATGCAGTGGTCCACACGCTCAGGTGAGGACGACCAAACTTAGCTACACTGAGCCATTTTGCTCTATTATCTGCCTCAACTATTACATGATTGTTCGCAACTGCAATCATTTACATAACCCAACTGTTGACATATACCCACCTATTTGCATGGTGCTCAAACAAATACTTCCTGGTGTGGAATTTTCTATGTCAAGCAGTCTATTTGACAGCATAACATGCTGTTATTCTTGTCCTAAATACTGTTTAAAAATTGATGGAAACTGAAAAATTTTAAAAACTTATAAAATTATATTTTAGTAACTGATCTGAAGGACCTAGGTTTGAACTCCGGGTAAGGCATGGATGTATGTGTTGTTTTTCTGCTGAGGTCCTACGATCCTCTCAGACCTACTATGGCATATAAACTGGCAGGCTCCTGTCAGACCTCTGTGGCAAGCAGCTGCTTGAGGGGGTATTTATTTATTTTTTAAAATTATTTGCTATGAATTTTCAGGTAAATTCATATGACTATCAACACTGCTGTTAAATATGTCAACCTCAAGAACTCTTCAAATAATAAACAAATATTGCTCAAAATTGAGATTTGAGGAAATTTTTTAAGATTTTAAATTTATTTCCTTTGACATTTTGCTACAAAAGATTTATTTCACAGAAGGTAAGCTTTGAATATTACATTCCATTCACACGAGGTACAACATGGAATCAAAACTATTGGGAATGAATCCCAATAGTTTTGATAATTTAATGCTTAACCCTTCCAGTGTCCAGCCTGAAAAATTGGTTTCCATCCAAAGGCGAAAAAAAATTTTACTTTAGAACTTTTTTATCAAATAACTAATGAAAGGAATTATGGCATGTTATATGCCAAATTAATCAGCATTTAATTCTGGATTTTCTGAAAATAAAATATTTAACAAAAAAGATGACAAGTTTTATTTTAATAGGACTTTTTTAGAGTTATATAGTAAGAAATGATTATAATGCACATGAATAGAAAGACTATTTATTTCTGAATAACAAAAAAAAATTTTTTTGGTTTTAAGTAAATATTTCTTTTGTTTTGTAATTTTTTTCTCGGTATCATACTTTGAGAAAATTCCAGGCTTTTTAGCCAATTGTGCTGAGTCAAATAAACAAGTCAATTTTAGAATTTCTTTTTTAAAATAACCAATCAATGGAAATAGGTCATTGTTATATACCAAATTAAACAGAATTCAATTACGAATTTTATGAAAATACGTAATATAAATAAATTTACAAGCATATTAATTTTAAAAAGCCTTTTTCAGTGTGATATGGTGAAAAAAAATCACACTATACAATTAAGGCTTCACTTTGAAAAACCTGATGAATAAAAATAGTTAAATTATATGCTAATTAAAAGGAAATTTGCTCCCAAATAATATAATATTCAACCTGAAATATGATTTTTATTTCTTTTAATGATTCTTTTCAACATTATATATTTTAAACACAGCCAGTGATATACAAAGTGACTTTAACTTCTCACATTCACGGCATTTTCTGAACTGGTTTGAAAATAGAAAAAAGAACTTCCTTGGCTGCTCTTTTTTACTAAACATTATGAGTTTTTTTCTTTAGGTGTTGAAGTTTGGCGATCTTGGCTAAGTGTAGAAAGGTTTGTGCACCAAAGCAAAAAAAAAATAGCATTATATCGTCTGTTTGGCACAGCCAAGGTACTGGGGGAGGGGGGTTGCCTTTAAAATCATTCAATATAAACATAAAAACCAGTAATTTAAAAAAAAATATATTTTTCTAGAGAGGGAGGGGGGATGAAACATACACTGGAGTTTAGTGGAGGAGAAGCCTTTCCGAAATTGCCCTCCCACATGATGGCTGATTTCTGTGGCAAGGAAGTCTATTTTGCTCCTGTATCCAAGACATTCATTTTCTGAAAACAATATAAGCTCCAAGGTTTTTACTAAATAAACAAGAAATAATAAAAGAAAAATTTCATATAATCTAATGGGATGTTAAATAAAATATCGCAACAACTTTTAAGCTGGCCTCCAATCTCACATGACTCAAAAAGATCGATAAATCAGCCGACTGAAAGATAGCTAATTAATGGAAATAAATCTACAGAAATGAATTTGCTTCCATATCCAAGACCTCATTTGTTTTTAGAAAATGATACCAGATCAAAGTTTTACTGGAAAAGTAATTAATAAAATAAAAAATATATAGCCTAATGAAACTTAAAATATCCACAGCAACAAGTTGTAGGCGGGCCATCCTATCTGGAATAACTATGAAAAATCAATACTTATCAATTGGCCAAAAGCTCTCAAATTTACGTAAATAAATCTACAGAAATGAAAACTAAGGTTTAAATATAAAAAAATAAATATTAACTTTACAAAAAATATCCAATATGCTGGACCAAAACAATATGGGAGCCACTTATAGCACACAGAATGGAGATAGCATGTGTCAGCCATCTGCCTCTTGTTTTCCTCAGTGAAGCATAACTAATTAAGTGTAGCTGCAACCAGAATTTCTAAGAAGGATTTGATTATTTCCAGTTTCGACTGAAATAATAATATTTTCTGGACTGAAATAAGGCTCTGAGCTTGATTATGGTTCCTGAATTTGCTGCACTGGTAGACTTTTGTGGAGGGAAAATCTTCCACTGTGTTTTCTGTTTGTTTGTGGGTTGATAGCCCCAAGTGAATAGATGCACAGGATGTGTTTATCAGCTGGTGGATAATCCCAAGCAGAAGTCATTGCAGGCACCTCAACTCTTGCATCTACTGGCATCGTAAAATTCTACATTGGAGGAAGTCTTCCAGTATAGACAGCTTCAGTCTTTAGTGGTGGGGGAATGGGTCTTTGCCCCATGCCTGCAATTAGGGGAGCTGTTTGATATTGTTGGCATTTCAATAGTTTCTTTAAACATCCCACTAACCATTTTCTCTCCATAGGTAGTTGGAATGTAAGGACTCTGCACACATCTTATTCTCTTGATGTCCTTACACAAGAATTCCACTGTTATAATTTTGATGTTCTCGGCTTGCAAGAGACAAATGGACAGATGAAGGTCAGATTTTTAAAAATAATCTTAAATTTCTCTTTTCAGGGAGGGGAGATAATAAGCATCACCAAGGTGTGGGTTTGCTACTCAACAGATACGTTAGTGATGCTCTTCTAGGATATGAGTGCATTAATGAAAGGTTTCTTACAGCAAAATTTTAGACAAGCATTAAAGACTTGAATGTTATCTGCTGTTATGCTCCCACTGAGGATGCGAAGGATAGGTTTTACGGACAACTTCAGGATATTTTGAATTCTGTCAAAAAAGGAGATATTACCCTTGTTCTAGGTGACTTCAATACCACAGTACTGACTCTTACCTTTGGGGAGGGGTGACAGGCCCTTTTGGTATTGGTAGCTATAATGGCAATGGGCAGTATTTCCTACAGGTAAGTAAACTCATTGGTTTCAGAATAACTAACATTTATTACAAACACCGGGACATACATAAGCACACATGGGTTTCACCTGATGGGCTGCATAAGAATATGGTTAATTATATATTAGTTAACAGCAAATGGGCTAGTTTTGTTAGGAATACCAGGGCTTATAGGGGAACTGAAATTGGGTCTGACTATTACCTTGTTAAAAGTGTCTTGCAACTTAAATTTAAGAAATGTTGTGCTAAGTTAAAAAATTTACCTTTAATTCTGAAGCTCTGAAAGACCCAATTATAGCTAAATCTTACCATGATAGGTTACTTAGTCATTATGACAGTCATGGTTTGCTTCTTCGTGGTTGCAATATTCACTGCAAGGAAAAGATTTTGGCCTTAAATGATCTGGAGATGTGGAAATTTTTGATTTAGATTATGCTGATGATTTAGCCCTTTTGGCAAATGATGTTGATGAGATGAACTCTTTCATTCGAGCTGGAGTGGGGGTGGCTTAATCGGCAGTGCGCCAGGCTTGTAATCTGCAGTTCCCAGGTTTCGAGTCCCAGCTGGGTCAGCGTTGTGACTTATCACCGTAAAACTCCCCTGCCCTGCCCACCCACCCCCCGAAGTGGGATCACCTGGCCAAGGTGGGGGGGGGGGCTACAGTGAAGATACAAACAATAGGCATCAGATAGTAAATGAAATCAAGTGCATCCAGGGCAATCAGAACATGCCCAGAGTATCCTTCTCCTGGATCAAGGCACATGTAGGTCATGAAGGGAATGAGCGGGCAGATGAACTGTCCCGCTCTGCAGGTAATAATACTCAACCTGTGCTAGCGGTAAAGACTTCTAAAATACCCTGAAGTCTATAATTGGTCAAAGAGTAATAACAGAGTGGCAGAGGCTCTGGGATACGACTGAGAATAGTCTTCAAACAAAGACATTCTTGAAAAGGGTCAGTCTTTCCCTGATGTCCTCCGACCACTATTTGACACAGGTCCTTACGGTATATGGGAGTTTCCCCAAATACCTGGAGCAATTCAAGATCGCTACCCACAGTTACTGCGGCTGTGGGGCTCCAGATGCGGATGTCAGGCACTACATCCTCAGGTGTCCGATTACGGAAGGGTTCGCTAATGAACTCAGGGACTCCCAAGCGATCAATGAGGTAGCAGGTGAGCTGGTCACACTGTCCGTTGAGAGTGCCTGAGTTCGGGCACACTTGAGGGACATAGGCTGGCTTGTCTGCTGGCTACGGGATTCTCTCCTTTGAGACCAGGAGCTGCTTTCGCTCTTTTACTTAGCTTTCTATCTGCACCCCTTTTAACACCACCCATACTCCAAGTCCCTACTGGTCTCCTCTGAGACAAACTTCATCTGCTTCTAGGCTTCTCTTTGCCAAGCACGTGTAGTGTCGTGAGACGGAGCACGTGCTTTCCCCATGGGGGGGGTGGGTCCTTCGGGACCCGCCCACCCCGAAATGAAGAGAGGTGCCTCTGAGAAGTTGGGTTCGGATCGCTGGCTCTCTGGAGTTCACGATATCTTGTGGCCCCCGGTGGAGGGGGCCTGTTGAGGGTCTGCGGACTTGTTCTAAGGGACTTATTGACTTGTCCCCTGAGAAGCTGGGTGTTGCAGCCCCGGTTGAGGGGCCATACTTGAGAGTCTGCATACTGGGCTTGGAGAACCTGGTCCAGTGGGCTCATCGATGCAGTCTCAGTGATATCGTGGTTCGGAAGACTGTTCACTGGGGGGCTTCGGCCCGCTCACAATGGAGAGGACGAAGTTGAATGCTTGCAATCGGGAGTGGCTAACCTGGTTGGTGAGCTTATGGATGGAAAAGCCAAACTTAGAGTCTCCACATAAGATCTTTAGGCAGACTTGACTTTCATGGTGGAGGGGCTTAGGTGCTCCAAAGTAGTGTAGGCCGAGGGTCCTCTAGCATCCACTTAGCCGGCAACCTCCCAGAGATGCCTAGAACGGGAGGGTGTGTTGAAAGGACTTAGACAACCCGATTAGGCAGACTTATCCTGCATCTGTGAAGGGCTTGGTTGCAGCCCTGAAGTGGGTGGCAACCGCTTCACTGGGAGCCTTTGGTCGGCACTGTGGAGGGGACAAAGTTGAGGGTCATGCCGAAAGGCTTGCTGGCACCGATTAGGCGTGGCTCATCAACGGGGCCACCTGAGAGTCTCTGCTATGGAAGACTTGAAAAGATAGGAATTCTACTAAGTTTGGCTTTTAAATTCAAAAGATACCATCAGATATGATTTTTGACAAAGTATTTGGACAAAAATCAGTGAGTTATTTGGCTTTTTCCTAGGCAAGTTTCTAAATTAAAAAAACCCACTCACTGCACCTCAATGATTAGTTCATCAGACAGACTTGTTTCTAAAAGTAAGGTCTTTCTCTTCTTCAGGTCTTCTCCTGCAGTAAGGTATGATCTAAGAAGGCAAGATCTAAGAAATGTTCTCTGGCTAGTGGATTGTGGTTTTGTGGCAACTCCCTCAAGGTGTAGTGCTGTCTCAGTAGTGGAACACCAGGATTGCCACACGTTATTACATTGCCCTGCCCACAGTCTGTAGGGGACACCGATAGGCTTGGAAAGGTTGCCGTCTATCGGTTGGGCGTCGATAGGTTGCCGTCCATCGGTTGGGACATTAAGCCATGGTTCTGTATGCAGGAGAGCCATACCCTGTGCACTTTAAAGAACACATTGAATGGCCTTGACGGGAGGCTACCATTTGTCTCCTAACAGCTGTTCCAGTGGGTCCCCTACCTGAACCTTCTCTGAGCCTTTGAGGTCCTTGTGACCTGGCCAATTAGCCATGGTGTGCAAAAAAGTGCCACACAGAGATAAACCAACCCAATTGTTCATTTGAGCTGTTGATAAAACTGGTAGTAGAGTAGGTTTGGTTACAAACAGAGAGAAAACCAAAGTGATGAAAATTGGTCACGCAGGCTGTGATTCAGTTCATCTGAATGGTGGCAGTCTAGAACAGGTGTCACAGTTTAATTATCTTGGGAGCTATGTAACTGATACTGGTGATGTGCAGCATGAGATTAATAGGAGGATAGGGATTGCTGCTGGGACTTTTAAGAATTTAAGGAGAGTGTGGAGAAATAGGTGTATACACTTAAAGACTAAAACTAGAGTATATAATAGTTTGGTTCTTTCTAGGGTGAGTTATGGTAGTGGAACCTGGATTCTTTATAAACAAGATAACAGGAAACTTGATGCTTTTGATTGTAGATGCAGTATCTTGGGCATTAGGTGGTTCAACTTAGTAAGTAATGAGGTTAGGCAAAGGAGTAAGGCAACTTCCTTTGAGCAGCATGTTGTATAGAGAGAGAGACTGTTGGTTTGGCTATGTTTCCTGTATGGATATTTATAGATTAGCGAATAAGGTTATGAACGGTGTGCTTAAAAGCCTCAGAAAGAGGGGGAGACCTTGGATGCAGTGGGAAGACAGTGTCAAATAGGATCTTATTAGAATCAGTGTACAGTGGTCAGATGCAGCAGATGTAACTCGGGACAAATATGCCTGCAGAACTAAATTGCGTGATCTGGTTAAACCTCTGTAGCCCATGGTGGCTTGAGGATAATGATGATGATAAATAATTTGCTAAAGCCATCTGATAGCCATTTGTTAGAAGTGCTATAGATATTGCTGATTTGTTTGTTATCGTTATTCTGAATCAACCCTCTGATGTAAGCTCACAAGTTTGATTTGTACTATTACAACAAAATTTTCCTTGAAGTTTTGAAAATCTCCTGAAAATTAACAAATAATAGCTATTTTTAAAAACAGAAGATTTTGGAAGTAATTATGAAGTATATACCTATGTTTTTCTTTCCTTTTTACACTCTTTTCTGTCTTAAATCTATTTCACTATTCCTAGAATTATTTTTTATCATTATCATTTAGCCCATTATTCTATGTGTTGTTCCTGCTCTTCAAATCAAAACTATAACTAAACATATAAGTAACAAGAGCCTTCTTAGCCAGAGCAAAGTTGGAGCTCATTGTTGTGAAGACTACCTGCAACATCACGGCAGAGCAGGTGCCCTGACCTAGTTAATTGCTTATGCATGCACTCAAATGGTTACACAGTGGATTGTTTACAGTAAGGATTGTTCTTACACATTGCATAACATCACCATGCATCCAACTAGTATTTATACTTTTATAATTAAACCTTTGTTTTCATTTTTTAGATTTATTTTATTTTTCTAAATTATCAATCTGTTGGTCGGCTGATCTATCAATAGATTATTGTCTATCTTTCAGAGTTATGCTACATCGAATGGCTGATTTATAAGTTGTTGCAGATATTTTTTTTACATCACATTAGGCTTAATGTTAATTTTTATTTTTATGATTTCCTCATTTTCCAGTAAAAAAATTTTGACTTTGTATCATATCACTTCCTGGCCATCCCATTGCCGAGTGGTTAGCATGCTAGGCTACTGTAAGGCATGGATGTGTGTGTGTTTTTTTTTTCTGCTTAGGTCCCGCCATCCTCACAGATTTTCTGCTATGGCATATTAAACTGACAGCCTCCTGTCAGACCTCTGTGGCAACCAGCTCCTTGAGGGTGTATTTATTTTATTTTTTTATTATCATTTCCTGAAAATTCATGACTTCTTGGATACAGAAACAGAAAGGAATTCCTTGGCACAGAAATCAGTCCTCCTGTGGATTGGCAATTTTGGCAAGGGTTTTTATACCCCCTCCCCCCACTACACTGAGGGTTTTTTACTCCCCTACCCCCAGCAGAATTGTTTTTAATTATAAGTTTTAAAAGATTTAACCCCCCCCCCCCTTCCCCTCAATATATTGCCTGTGCCACTCTGATGATATAGACATTTGTTTTTTACCCTTGGTGCACAAGCCTTTTGGCATTTAGCCAAGATCACCAGACTTCAACACCCAAAGGAAAAAATTCATAAATATTAGTAAAAAAGACAGCCAAGATAGTTACTTATCATAGCACTGTTTTCATTGCATTTCAATATAACAAATATATTTTGGTTACCTGCTCAATTTCGTTATACTGGTAGTCTCCCATTTTTAATACATCTAGTAATGATTTTGCAGTGCTTTGCTATATAACTCACCTCACAGTCCAGCAAATTATGCAAATATATATTCTAGTGATCCAGCAAAGCACATGAATATGTTGCTGTGGCCCAGTAGTAATTAATATATTTAGCTTTTTTAATATATGATTTTATTAAGCATTGAGCATTTAAATAACTTCAAAATAGTTATATTTTTGCATTCAAATGGAGAACAGTTCATCATGTAGATCAGGGTTTTTCAAAATATGGGCCATGACTTAATACATTGCCTTATGCCCTGTTATCTGAACTGGATGTACTAGTACATTTAGTCAAGTGATTAAATTGTTTACTTTCTATTCTGCTAGTCTCAATAACAATTCCCACTGATACCAGGAATCATCGAGCATTGAATCGCAGATTTTTCCTAGCATGAAAATGTCTAAAAAATTGTATAAAACCCATAGGGTATTTCAAAAGTGTTAGAGTGATTTATATAGAGGAGGATTTGGATTTATGGTGAGTTTCAAAAAGAGGAAATTTGGCCCTTTTTGAAAATCTACCTTTATATATGCAAAAGGATTTGTAGTTTCTTTGTCAGCCTGTAGATGGTAGTATGTTCAAAAGGCTTGATTCCACTATAACAAGTAAATTGGCAAGTCAGTCTCAGATAGAAACCAGTAGAAATGAGTCCAACTCTGGGTAAGGTGAATTTGTTGGAGGGCTGGGGAGTTGAAGAGATACTCCATCCTCTGGACTTGGATGTGAAATCTAGGAATGTATGTGGATTTTGGAGTATGAGAAAGCATCTTTGTGTTCTTCCACTATGTACTTCAAAAATTTTCAACATTACATGCCATGATGTTGTGCTTTTAAATTCAACACAGCTATGTAAATCAACCTGTTAGCTATTGACTGCTATATGTTAGTACTGCTGTATCCGCATAAGTGACAGTATATGGTAAAATAACACTGTGTAAGCATGTAATAAGAGAGGATATGGAGATTGTGTAGATTGCTAGGTAGTTTATGTTGCAATAGTATTGTGCTGCTTACATCAAGTTGCTGGATGTGATTTGTTGTTTACTTACTATTAATTGGTAAGTAGTTTTGATATTTTGGAATATTCCTTTATGGAGGTTTCTTTTTTTGTAGTTCTTTTCCCTCGTAATACATGATTGGCGATCTAAATGACCCACGTTATCTTTGTGAGCAGTTAAATTTTTATATAATGATATTTGTTGGTTGCTTAATAAGCAGTGTTATTAATATATTTACACAATCATATCAGAATAATATGACCACCTACCATAGCATATGGGGGTGGGGGTGGCTCAGTCGGTAGCACGCCAAGCTCGTAATCTGTAGTTCCCAGGTTCGAGTCCCAGCTGGGTCAGCGTTGAGATTTATCTCCGCAAAATTCTCCGCCCTGCCCACGGTCAGTAGGGGACATTGATGGGCTTGGAAAGGCTGCCTTCCATCAGATGGGATGTTAAGCCATGGTCCCGTGTGCGGGAGAGCTATACCTTGTGCACATTAAAGAACACGCTGGATGGCCTTGACGGGAGGCTACCATCTGTCTCCCAACAGCTGTTCCAGTGGGTCCCCTCCCCCAACCTTCTCTGAGCCTTCAGGGTTCATGTGACCTGGCCATTTAGCCCATGGTGTGCAAAAAAGTGCCGCTCAGAGGTAAAACAACCCAACCCATAGCATATGTGTGGTAGGTGGTCATATTATTCTGATACGACTGTGTATATGTGTGTTGCTAGCTTCTTGGAATTAACATAATACTCATTCTTATTTTGGGAATATTGCCTTGTGTTTTTGATTGCTTTAATCATTTTTTTATTGGACTAAATATTTGGCAATTCAAATTAACAATTATCTAGTATCTGAGAAGATCTGGTCAAATACATCAGTTCTTAATTGCAAGCATTACTCTGACCAATGAAAAGTCAATGAAATATGTGCAAGAATGCCTTTATAACCTCAGACCTTGCATTAGAGATCACAATCTAGAAGAAGGTGAAATGTGCATAGATTGAGAATACATACTCTTTTCCAAACAGTCAACACTGCAAAATTTGCAGACCGTCTCATCTGAAGCCAGTTTTGTATCTTTCGTACAAAATACTGTTAGGAATCTACAACAGAGCACCATATTTTGTAGTTGCAAAACTCTAGAGCCTTACTACAATAGGTTTTTTTTTAGTGTTACAATGGCAAAATTGTAGTGATGCCTTTGTCATTAATTGATTAAGTCCCTTGTGAGCATTTTATGGTGTTCTTCACATTTTTAAATTGCATATGCATAGTTTAGCATTCTATTCATATGCAGTAAATGGGATAAATATGACTTAAACCCTATGCTATGATTTTAAATGGAAAAGCAAAAGTATATTTTGTTGGAAGTTACTGAAAAAATTAGTTATAATTTTTGCTTTAAGTCAAGAGGATTAAAACTTGTTTTAATTTTGTTTTTAAAAAATTATGTACCTGAGCTTGTGCTAAAGAAGGTAGCTCTAACTTCAACATATTTTTTTCTTTGTACAAACTCTTAGTGATAAAATTGTACTTGTTCAGATTTCAAGAAAATATATTCGTTTCTGTTAAAAGGTATGAAATCACTCTTAACATCGATATCAGATTATCAAAATATCAAAGTTGTTATCGCTGTTAGGAGTGACTTCATACCTTTCAACTAAATAAAACCTCGAGAAATTTATTAAATAATTGACTTTTGTTATCTTAGCATTTATGGCAGGTGGTTGTGGAAGATGCCAATTTACTGGGTCATCTGAGGATAATCAAGGATTTCTATCTGTTAGGTAGAGGTGAACTATTTTTGGCTTTTATTGACCATGCTAACAGTTTTATGCGAGTACCAGTGACAGTGACGACTGAGCATGGTAAGATGATTTTGTTAACAAGCATGTTTATAATATATAAAAATTTATATAAGTTTTATTTGTAATTCGAAAATTAAAATTCTTTTTATATAGCTCCTACCTGGTCTAGTGGTTAGTATACCTGACTGTTAAGACCAGTGGCACATGTCCTTGTATAAATGTTTGTATGTTGTATGAGAAACCAGGACAAGCCTAATATAGCTTCTAGGTTATCTCCATTCTTTGTGTAAGGGACATCCCACATTCTCAATACCTAATGCCCAAGATACTGTGTAAGCATTTAAAATCAAAAGCATCAAGTTTCCTGTTGTTTACAAAGAATTCAAGTTTCACTACCACAACTAACTCTAGAAAGAACCAAATTATTATACAGTCTAATTTTAGTCTTTAAGTGTTTACGCCTATTTCACCACATTCTCATAGATTCTTGAAAGTCCTGGCAGCAATCCCTATTCATCTGTTAATCTCATGCCTCACATCACCAATATTTGTTACATAGCTTCCAAGATAATTAAACTCAGACAATCAATAAATATCATAAATTAATCCATTAATGCATAAATAAAGCAAATTAACACTGGAATGAAAGGAAAATGAAATACCACACATTTTGTAAAAAAGGATGTTTCATAAATCTCTAAAAAATTTTCAATGTGTACACTAAACATCACTTTTAATTCATTAAATAATAAAAATTTAAATACAAAGCTTCACATTAATTATGGGAGGGAGCTCAGTAAGTAACACTCCAGGCTTGTAATCTGCACTTCACAGGTTCAAGTACTATCTGGGCCAACACTGAGATTTATCTCTGCTAAAATTCCTAAAATTCCCTCCCTACCCTCAGTCAGAAGGGGACTCCAGTGGGCTTGGGAAGGCCACTGTCCATTAGAGGAATGTTAGCCATGGCCCTGTGTGTGAGAAAGCCATACCCTGTGCATGTTAAATGACACACTGTATGGCCTTAATGGGAAGCTACCATCTGTCTCCTAACAACTGTCCAGTGGGTCCCCTTCTCCCAACCTTGTCTTAGCCCTCAAGATCCTTGTGACCTGGCCATTTTGCAAAAAAAAAAAGTGCCATTTGGAGGCAAAACAATCCAACTTCTCATTAAGGTTGAAGAGTACCCACCATTAAAATGTATCAGAAGTGAGTTATGTTTTTTGCGAATTTATTGGGATCAATAGTCTTTGCCAATCTAACAAACCTTTGCCAAATAGCAATACATATCTACTTGTCTAAAACTATAAAATAAAATTTAAGTACAAAATATTTATAATAAGTTCTTGGTTATACATAAAAAATTTCACATAATATTATAGTCAATTTGTAACGTAATAAATCAGGTCTGGAAGTAGAAAAAGTGGTGGGGCGACACTTCCTTGAAAATGTTAAAAAAACAGAATATAAAAACACACATATATTATATTACACATATTTTGCAAGAAATATTTTTTTTAAAGACCACTGAAATGGAGGTGAAATCACTATCGATACATCAGGACAGCATTCCAATCAATATTTTCTCTCCCCTCAAACTCTTTTTCAATCCTAGCCTACATGGAAAGCTTTACATTTCTCTTAATATCTTTCCATCCCTTATCCATATCTGAGCCCTTGGAATCTTTGTGATCTGCATGTGCCCTCAACTTCAACAAACTGTTCAAATCTAGTAGTTTTATAGCATATTCAGCCAAAATATTACATTTAAATAATCTTATTATATGGTCTAATTCATTAAATATGCTCACTATAAACATTAGACTCTCAAATAAACTTACACTAACAAACTGTATTATAGTCAAAAGCATTTTAAAAGTTTGTACCCCTCCAAGCAAAAAATAGGTAAAGAAAGTGATTTGCAACCTCTTTACCTCTCTTGGTAAGATGGTTTAATTATTAATTATCGGTTACTTTTGTATTTTTGACCATAATGAACTTAATGAAGAAATTTTAAGCACAACTTTTTTGCCACATGGGGAATAATTTCTGCCTAGTGTATGACCAGCATTGCCACTCAAAACAAGAAAAAAAAATTTACCCCTATCTTCTAAGAACATTTTCTATTTAACTTTATGCAGTCTGTTCTTAGAAGTACAAGACATATATTGTCACCACTTGAATGAAACATGAGAACTACCTCCTTTCTTTCTCTCACCATATGTACAGGGCAAAGCTGATCGTTAAACATGTATAACGGAAATGATTTTGGGGGTATGAAGGGAAGTCGAAGGTTTAGTGGAAAGGCCAAAATCGAAAATTTCAACTGTTGTCAACAGGGCCATTCCAAGTTCTTTTGGCACCTTGAGAAAAAAAATTATATCACACCCTTACACCCCTTCAAATTTAATGAATGGAAAATATCTTAATAAAAAACAATTCAGTCATAAATAATTACAACAATATATAATCATTTGAACAGAAAAAAAAGGTCTAAGTTACGGGCATAAGTAATGAAGAGAATTATTATTTTATATTTTAATATATAAGTTTCAATTATGAGTACTATATAACTTGAATTGTTATTGTGAAGCCTAGTAAATAAAAAAAATTACAGTATTATTAATTCAAATAAGTCATTCATGCTGCTCCCCCCCCCCCCCCCACCCAATATGCCATTGACACCTTGGGCAGCTTACCCATCTGCTCCTGACTTGGTACAGCCCTGGTCATCAAGGTAAATGGCCCTTTCCTCCAATTCTCTATCCTATATCCAAATTACACCACCTATATAGTTTTTTCTCTCAGTGTTTAAGTAGGGAGTTGTAATATATCTTGGATTTTTATCCTATTGTAATTATCCTGTTTTCCTTCTGCTTGAATGAAGATTCACCCTTTCTTTTCCACTGCAGATCTTATCTGGCTCTCACAAATCCCTTTTTCTGAGTGCCAATTACGAGGAAGTGTTGCAAGACAGTTGTTGTCTGTAAGTCAGCTGTCACATAAGTTGCTAATTATATCATATAAAAGAATATTCTGAAATGTTTAAACACAAAAACAATGTAAATAACAAAATAATGATTTTTCCCCATTATTTGTTACATTTCACCATTATAAATATTTAGAAATTCTGTTAACTTTATTCATATTATTACTCAAAACTCATTTTGTTATTTTGTTATATTACACATAAATGTTTTCTAACACTGCTTCAATGTACAATCAAGCATGTTAACCACTTTACCACCAGGATGGTTAAGAACAAAGAATTTTTAAACAATTGACTAGTTTAATGAATTGAATAACATTTTTAATAAAACTACATCAAGAACAAGCAAGAATATTGATCTGATATGGTAAAGTGACACACATATCATTATAGGTTATACACACAAAAAAAAAAACCCTTTAGATGTTGAATATCTGTATGTGGTGATGGAGACCATCCAGAGAAGGCATCACTTGTATGACTTTTGTTGGGTCCCAAACATTCAACCTGCATGTCCACATGGAAACATTCAGGTTGAATATTTGGGACCCAGCAAATATAGCTGTCTATGGTTATATGGTCAGACCCACATAATCATAAACAGGAGGATCAGAAGTTGGGATCCTGCTTCATATCTCTTCTTATATGATATAATTCCTCCTCAGTCCCTAATTACTGTGGTCCCCTTCTGTCTGTGTTGATCCAGAGGCTTGGTACCTATGAGGCTGGATAGTACATGATAAAGCAGCATGTGAGATACTGCTTTGATCTTTTAGTCAAGGAAATAGGAGATCCGAGGATGACTCATCCAGAATCAGCCAGTTGGTGAGTCCAGTCTGCCACGTCATTTTGTAGGTTGAGCCTTCTTGGATCAGTTATGTAGTTCAGGAGAATTCATTGCCATTGTTCTGACAGAGGTTCTCACACTCGTAGCCTATAGTGGTCAGGGATCCCTGGTGTCCAACTGGATATCCCTTTGTTGGGCTCCATGGTGGGTGGGGATATAAGCACAGTTTTTTTTTTTTTTTTTTTTTGTATTTCCAACATGAATTCTTTGATTCCTCAGTCTCGTCTGCTAAAAATACCCCCTTCCCACATCATGAACATACATCTTTTGACTTTTCTTCTTCAATATCTTCTCCTCTCTCCAATCAGCTCCAGGTCATCCATTCCATGAGTGATCAGCTTATTGGAAATATGATCCCTTTGTTAATAAGGGTTTGGAAAGTCTCACAGAATCTCCAGATTCTGCCAAGTGCCTAAGTTTTGGCAATTTGCTTGTTTCTTCATACTCAAACATTCAGACCTATTCCTGAAAGTTACAGCTATGAGTGGTGTGGCCATCACAGTATGTTGAGGCCAGAAATCTTTTTTTTTTAGAAAATTTTACTCTATAAGGCTGATAGTATTACAGAGTACTTAGACTCTTATGAAGAAGAAATAAAAGATATATTAACATAAAATGGAAAACATTTTAGTTTTCAAGAAAAAGGTTAACCCAGATTTCTTCAGAAAACATAAAATTAGTAGGCAGAATATTTAACACTTCAGTTGGTGTGGTCTACAGGTGCAGACCACACATATTTCTTGTAACATATATTTTGTTCAGACTTCTTAACATATGCACCCTTCTCAGTAGCTGTTTATTAGACTTTTTGCATTGTGCTCACTTGGTATCACTTTGCAATGGTATGGGCAACAGATTTTAGAATTTAGTGTTAATGATTTACAAGAGTATTCCACTTCATAAAATTAGTAAGCAGAATATTTAACACTTCGGTTGGTGTGGTCTACAGGCGTGGACCACACATATTTCTTGTAATATGTATTTTGTTTAGACTTCTTAACATATGCACCCTTCCAGTAGCTGTTTATTAAACTTTTTGCATTGTGCTCACTTGATATCATTTTGCAATGGTATGGACAACAGATTTTAGAATTTAGTGTTAATGGTCTACAAAAGTATTCCACGTGCCTAAACACAACTGATTTTCGTTTTATTGTTTTGTTGATTTTTCTTATTTATTTGTGACACTTTTTAAAACCCTTTTTGCAACTGGTAAGCTTTTTTTATATTTAGTCTATATTTATTATTTTATATTTATTCTATCTAGTATTTTATTTTTAGTCTAATATAGAGAAAAAAATCATATCTGCTCCAAAAAAGACAACAAACTAAGCATAACCATGATTCAGAAATTTTGCTGCAATATTTTATATTTTATGCTTATTAAATATTTCTTGCTTATTAAATTTTTAGTGTTTTGAATTACAGGGTTTTACATGATCTCATGTTTTCAAATATAATTTACTCCAGTCAGTTGAAAAAAAAAAACAAAATGGTCTGCATCTGTAGACTACATGCCCAATTCCATAACTAGTAGGCATACCTACTGAAAGGTTAATATTCAAGTAAATTTTCTATATAATGAGGGAATATTTTCTGTAGCTAGCCTTGCTTTAGAAGAAAATTGTACCTGAAGCCAGGTACAATTTTAACCAGGTACTTCTAACCTTCTTTCCAGGTACAAATCTAAGCTGCCATCAGGCAGTTTAGATTCATTAATATATTTTTTTTAAATATATTTTTAGTTTTTTTATATATATTATATAGTAAAATTGAATTAGGTTCCAATATTTGAGTCCGTGCCTAATTAGAGAAAAGAAAAGGTTATGGCAGAAATCAAACGAACATGTGGAAATGCATGTAGCTTAATTATATTTTTAAATCTTTGTAACAATGTAAATTTTTTACAAAGCTTAAAATAATTATGACTATTTGAAGACAAAATTAAAATCATAATGTTATTTGGAAACAATGATACTAGAAGTTATATATGGAGACAAACTTCTTGTGTAACATCATTGAAAAGCTGACTGGTTCATTAATAATAGAGATAACTCTTGAAAAATAATCAGAAGCTAAAATTAATAAAAAAAAATTAAGCTTCTGATTATTTTTCAAGAGTTCTCTCTCTTATTAATGAACCAGTCAGCTTTTCATTGATGTTACACAAGAAGTTTGCAACATTTTAATATTTTATAATTAAAATTACTAAATATTACAAAACATTAAAATACTGAAATCGTAATCAGAAGACATTATTTTTTCCACATCTATAAAAAATGGAAATTTGAATTATGACAGCTCAAATCAACCCTGCTATTAAGCCTGAACTTTCCGGAATCCAAGATCAATGCAAGATTCAATAGTAGAGAGGCATAGAAGTTCTCTACTATTGAATTTTGCATCGATAACACTAATAGTGTGATTGACTATCCGATTATTTCAACTTCATATGACAGCTAGATTGCCCATTTCTGATCATAGATAGCACCAAGAGCAACAAAAAGTGGGAAGATTCATAGCTGCAGTTTTCCCTGAAAATGAGCTAACCATGATAGTTTAGTAGTTATAACACCTGACATGTAAGCAGGAGACATGGGTTCTTATCCCACTCACAGCAAAGCTTGATCTTTTCAGTAAATAGTTTTTTGTTTTAAGTCAGGTAACTTCTGTACCTTTTTACTACTGAATTAATAATACATGACTAATACATGAAGTGAGTTCCAATCTTCATATCCTAAATGCTTTTCTTCAAAACTGACAAAATCTGGAAAAATTAGCTTCTGAACTACTAAAAACACATCTATTTCATTGAACAGTTTAGTATAAAGTTATTTGTTTATATCTTTGATATATTGTGTTTATTTTGAGAGAGTTTTTGTATGATTGACAATACTGCTGTTAAATATTCCAGCTTCTGTAACTCTTTAAATAGTAAGAGAATATAGTTGAAAATTATGATTTGAATATATTTCATTGAGCTCTTTAGTGTAAGTCCAACTTTTCAAAAATAGCTTATTTTGGAAATTTAAGAATTTCAAATTTGAACACAAGTTGAGTAAGGATGTTGGTTAGCAGAGAAAATTCCATTTTCACAATATTATTTATTCGTTTGATTTACAGCTTACGCTTAGTTTTACCTTATAGATGCAAATATGGCCTTTCAGCTATCAGCCAGGCAAGTTTTGTTAGGTGATGACACAGTGGCAGAAAAATTCTATGTCACTTCTCAGGCAAAAAATAAAAGTAAGTAATTTAAATGTTTTCAAGAATGTTCAAATCTTAGTGGTAAATGACTTTTACTATCAGTTTTTCATATTTGTTTTAGCAGTTCTTACTCAAAATTATAGATTGCAAATATCTGAAATTTCAGTAAAGTTATAAAGATATTTAGAAAACAGAAAGTAAAAAAAAATGAAATGAGTACAACTCAAATTAATACAAGATTGTAATCAAATATAGCAAATAAAGAAATAAGGAGACATTCCCATAGGCAGTTGAATCACCAACCTTCTCAGTCTAACACTTCTAAAGTTAGGTTTTGAAACTATTCTGATAGTGAATTTATTTTGAAGAGTTCTCAGGAAATAAAACAAACAACTGTTGAACCTTATTCTAAACTGACAAAAATATATCATATTATATATAAAAAGAAAGATAATCTTATCATGTTTAACCCTTCCAGTGTCCAGGCTGAAAACAGGTTTCCATCCAGGGGCCAAGCTATTTTCTGCCTATGCTCAGCCAAAAAAACTTTAACTTTAGAACTTTTTTGCCAAATAACTAATGAAAGGAATTATAACATGTTGTATACCAAATTAATCAGCATTTATTCTGGATTTTCTGAAAGTCAAGTATTTAACAAATAAACACAATATGCTTTATTTTAATAGGACTTTTTTAGAGTTATATAGCAAAAAAATGCATCTGGCAACACAAATAAAAATTTATTAAAAGAAAAATTAAAGACAGAAATTATTACAATGCACATGAATAGAATGGCTACATATTTCTAAATAACAAAAAAAAAATTTTTTTGGTTTTAAGTAAACATTTCTCTTGTTTTGTGATTTTTTTTTCTCGGTACCATGCTTTGAGAAAATTCCAGGCTTTTAGCCAATTGTGCTGAGTCAAATAAGTCAATTTTAGAATTAAAAAAAAAAATAACCAATCAACAGAAATAGGTTGTTATATATCAAATTAAACAGAATTTAATTGCGAATTTTATAAAAATAAATAATACAAATAAATTTTCAAGCATATTGATTTTAAAAAGCCTTGTTCAATGTGATATGGTGGCAAAAATGATTGTACTATACAATTAAGGCTTTACTTTGGAAAACCTGATGAATAAAAATAGTTAAATTATATATTTATCGAAAGGAACTTTACTCCTGAATAATATAATGTTCAATCTGAAATATGATTTTTATTTCTTTTAATGATTCTTTTCAGTATCGTATATTTTAAACGCAGCCAGTGTTATACAATGTGACTTGGACTTCTCACATTCACGGGATTTTCTGAACTGGTTATGAAGTAGAAAAAACTTCCTTGGCTGCTTTTTTTACTAAATATTATTAATTTTTTCTTTGGGTGTTGAATTTCGGCAATCTCAGCTAGGTGCAGAAAGGTTTGTGCACTAAATCACCAGTCCTTCTCGAAATTGCCCTCCCAAATGACTGCCGATTTCCATAGCAAGGAAGTCTATTTTTGCTTCAGTATCCAAGACATTCATTTTCAGAAAATGGTACAACTAAAAGTTTTTTAAACTAAAAAAACAAGAAATAATAAAATAAAAATTACCTTTAGCCTAATGGGATGTTAAATAAAATATCTGCAGCAACTTTTAAGCCAGCCTTCGATCTAGCATAACTCGTAAAGATCGATCAATCAGCTGATCAAAAATCGATAAATCAGCCAATATAAAAAACGCTAACTAATGGAAGTAAATCTTCAGAAATTAATTTTCTTCCATATCCAAGATTTCATTTATTTTCATAAAATGATACTAGATCAAAGTTTTACTGGAAAAGTAATAAATAATAAAATAAAAATTAACATATAGCCTAATGCGATATTAAAATATCCATAGCAACAAGTTGTGGCTGGCCATACGATGTAGCATGAAAAAATCAATACTTATCGATCAGCCAAAAGATCGCTAATTTCTGATAATAAATCTACTGAAATGAAAACTAACTAAGGTTTAAATATAAAAAAATGCTAAATCGACAAAGAGTATCCAATACGCTGGACCAAAACTGAAAAAACAAACAGCACCCCGAACAATGGAGATATTATGTATCAGCCACCTGCGTCTTGTTGAATCAGTGAAGCATAACTAATTAATTTCAGCTGCAACCAGAATTTCTAAGAAGGATATGTTTACTTCCAGTTTTGATTTTGAAATTGGGAAAGATGCATAGAATGCTGGGGAAAATGATGAAAATAACTTGGAAATACTGAAATAGGTTTATGACAGAAAAGAGTGTGAAACGGAAAAAAAAATTGTGGTACGTATTTTGTAATTACTTCCAAAATCTATGGTTTTTAAAAATAGCAGTTTTTTTTTGTTAATTTTAAGGAGATTTTCGAAAATTTAAGGAAAAATTTGTTGATAATAACTAAAATCAAACTTGTGAGCTTAAATCAGAAGGTTGCTTCAGCAAATAGGAATGTTAACAAGCAAATTGGCAATACCGTTTAGTACTTCTAAGAAATGGCAATCAGATGGCTTTAAAAATTATTTATACTGTAGTTTAATAAAATATGCATCAAATTGAAAAACAAAATATTGTTTTTAAAGCCTGAATTATATATTTTTATGAGATATATATTAAAAAAATTTATAACAGCAATTTTTATTTTGAAAAAAATCGGTTTTATTTTTTTGTTGTACTGAAAACAT
The DNA here is from genome assembly GCA_038380435.1 of Ryuthela nishihirai. Classification (NCBI taxonomy): domain Eukaryota; kingdom Metazoa; phylum Arthropoda; class Arachnida; order Araneae; family Heptathelidae; genus Ryuthela; species Ryuthela nishihirai. The sequence goes on along the minus strand of JAWZYU010000007.1, from coordinate 29,999,849 downwards.
ATGTATACATCCTTGGCCTCTCAATTCAGATTCTCCGAACGTATACAGACGACTGGACACTGGAAGGGTTAACAGAATTTCAAAAATTCAAAGGAAAGATTAATGCATTTTGTATGCAACCATGGCAAAATTTTATTTTGTATTTTCAAGAATTTTAGTACTTTTTTATTAATCTCTAAATAATTTCATTATACCAATATAAATTTCATAATATTTTTACTGTACTTATGTTGCATATGTTTAATATGATATTTAAAGTTTTGTAAATTTTCATGTCATATATGCAAATAAGACATAATGTTTATGCTTAGATTTATGGCTCTTTACAGGTAAGTAGACTTAATGATTTGAAAATAACTAACATTTACCACAAATACCAGAATATTTATTAACAAAATAAGTTTTAAATACAAAAATCGAAGTACTCACTGGATGATTTGATTTCCATCAATCATTGAAAAAAATTAGAGTCAATCAATAATAAATACATAGATTACCTGTTGACATAGAATTCAAGAATTAGTTTCGCCAATGAGAGGGATTCCAACCCATGCCTCCTAATTGCATGCCAGGTGTTCTAACCACTAAATGATCACCAGCTCTGTCATTTATATGCTAATTGTGACAAATCTCCACAGCCTCATCATTCATGACGCCATCTGTGATCGGGAAAAACAACTTTCCAAATTTGTTGCATATGGATGTAAATAAGGAAGTCACTCATATAAAGCATTCTTAATGCAAGAAGCAATCAATAATAAAAAGTATTTATTGAATTATTCATTAACAGGTAAGTTCGGTCTCACTCATCAGTGAAACTCATTTTTTTTCTACAAAAGTATTTCTTGAATTTTGTCAACAGGTTATTTGTGCATTTACTATTGATTGTTTCTTACATTAAAAATGCTTTAGCATGAGTGACTACCTTATTTATATCTATACTGAGCAATATCGAGGAGTTGCCTTTCCTAATCGTAGATGGTGGCAAGAACAACAAGTCAGGAAGTTTAAAAGTCATAATTAACAGCAAAACTCATTTTACTCGCAAAATATTTCTTGAATTCAATGTTAACAGATAATCTTTGTATTTACTACTGATTAATTCTTGGAGTGAATATGGCTCAGTCCTTAGTGCACCAGGCTCATAATCGGCAAATCCCAGGTTCGAGTCCCAGCTGGGCCAGCACTGAGATTTATCTCCACAAAAATCCTCACCTTGCCCTCGGTCAGTAGGGGACACCAATGGGCTTGGAAAAGCTGCTGTCCATTAGATGGGACATTAAACCATGGCCTCATATGCAGGAGAGCCATACCCTGTGCATTTTAAAGAACATACTGGATGACTTTGATGGGAGGCTACCATGTGTCTTCCAACAGCTTTCCAGTGTGTCCCCTCCAACCAAACTTCTCAGAGTCCTTATGACCTGGCCTAGTACATTGAGTGTAAAAAATGGTGCTCAGAGGTAAAACAACCCAACCCATTAATTGATTCTTGCATTACTAATGCTTTAGCATGAATGGACTTCCTTATTTACATTTATACTAATAAACATTAGAAAGTTGCCTTTCCCAATCATAGATGATGCCATGAGTGACAAGGTCAGAAAGATATAAAAGTTACAATTAGCAGATAAAGGACAGAGATGGTAATAGTTTAGTGGTTAGGATACCTGGCATGTAACTAGGAGGCATAGGTTAGAGTCCCACTCCTCAGCAAAACTCGTTTTTTCTGCAAAATGTTTTCTTGAATTAAAAAATATATTTATTCCATTTTATATAAGACAATATTTCAAAATTAAGCAAAAGTAAATGGTAGTTGTTCAGATTAGTCACAACTGTAACTTCTTTGCAGAATAATTTGATTAAAAAATAAACTACCTCAGTAGTTGCACAGAATGAAACACTTTCAATGGCAGAACAATAATACATGTTTTATAAATTTCATTTCTGATATTGCACATTATAATCTCCAATAAATCAGAAGATATTGTTTTGAAACTCCCAAATATATCATTTTAGACTATACACAGTCATATCAGAATAATATGACCACCCACAGAATCGCATTGTATCCTCCCAAACACATCACAGAGTACACATGACAAGGTCGACCACACGGAGATATAAGCTGCCGGCCAAGACAGATGAGCCATAGTGCATAACATGAGCACAATGGGCAGAGGTATTGATTTGATGGACGTTCAAAAAGGAATGATCATCAGTTATTGCACCAAGGGTGAAAGCATCTCGGAAACAGCAGACTTCGTGGGCTGTTCGCAAGGTGCTGTAGTAAGGGTGTACCAAGAATAGACCACTGGCACACTGAGTACCTCCAGACGTCATAACTGTGGAGCCCCAAAGGCCATCAACCTCAGAGGGGAATGTTGCCTCAGTTGACTGGTAAAGGACAATCAACGCACAACAGTGCAGCAATTTAACATTCAAATGAACGCTGGGGCACCCAGGTACCTGTCCCTGATAACAGTAGAGTGAACCTTGTTGTGCATGGGTCTCCAGAGTCGACGCTGTGTAAAGGCACCCATATTAACCAAGGTCCATCGGCAATGACGCCTGCAGTTCACACAGGACTACCGTCATTGGGCAGTGGATGAGTGGAAAAAGGTTGCCTTCTCCGACAAATCGAGGTTTCTACTCCACTGAAGTGATGGGCGGCGGCAGACACAACGTCAGACACACAAGAAGCAACACCCAGACATGCTTATCAGTCAAGTACAGGCCGGCAGTGGCAGTGTGCATGTCTGGGGGATGTTTTCCTGGTATGACTTGAGACCTCTGGTACCACTGGATGGGTTCCTGAACACCAATGGCTACTACCTGTCCATCCTCACTACCACATGCCTCCCTTCTTGTTGGACATTTACCCTGGTGATGATGGTGTCTACCAACAGGACGCCCTGCCATGTCGCTAAGGTGGTGCATGACTGGTTCCATGAACACGACAGCGATGCCTCTGTTCTCCCTTGGCTGGCGAAATCGCCTGACCTCAATCCCATAGAGCACTTGTGGGACCATTTGGATCGACAAGTTTGGCATGCTTCGGATCGCAAGAATCAATCAATGCGGACCCACAATCACATCATCTCCGTGCTCTGCTGGAGTCTGAATGGGCACGTGTGCCTCTGGCAACCTTCCAGAATCATTGCATCCATTAAAATTATTTGCATCCATGCCATGTCATCTCACCACTGTCATTCGGGGCCAAGGGTGGTTATTCCCATTATTAGGTAGGTGGTCATATTATTTTGCTATGACTGTGTATATATAATGCTAAGGATGTCTGTCTGCAACAACTTGCTGGCTTCTGCTATCAGGATGCTTCAGGTTACCTTGGTAACATGTTTCATATGCTGCAACAATTATGTGATATTAGAGTCAATGTGGTGTTGAAACCAATGATTAAAATTATGATATCTATACAGATAAAATGAATAGGTACCTGAGTTGTAATATTGGAGATTACCTTAGAAACACCTTTCAAGTGATAAGTCGCATCAGTGGCATATTAAAATTACTGTTTGGTGTTTTTAAAATTACAGTGGCATATTGCAAAACTGTGTTATTTAAGATTTCCTAGATCAGCATATGTTATGCCAGGTCAGCTAGTGTGTATTAAAACTAGGCATTTATATTTTTTTAAATGAAGTTTCTTATACTGTACAAAAGAGGAATGCAGATATTGGTCTACCATTCTTTCAGACTTTTTTGATAATTTTATTTGTGAATGGCACTGAAGACTGTTAACCCTTCAAGGGCCTAGCCTAAAACACTGGTGTACATCCAGAGGTCAAGCTATTTTTTTTTCTCAATGCTCAGCCAAAACAAAAATAACTTTAGAACTTTCATTTGAAAATAACTGATGAAAGGAATTATGAAATATTTTATGACAAATTAATCAGCATTTCATTCTGGATTTTATGAAAATGAAATATTTAACAGAAACAACTAGTTTTATTTTAACAGGGAATTTTTAGAGTCATATAATAAAAAATGCATCTGGCAATGCAAATAAAAATAAAAAATTTTATTAAAAAAAACTAATAGACAGAAATGATTATGATGCATATGAATAGAAGGGCTATTTATTTCTGAATGTCAAAAAGTAAACTTTTACTTGAACAAGAGAATTACGCTCTTTTTGTAATTTTTTTTCTCTAATTTTTTCTTTTTTTGAGAAATGTCCAGGCTTTTCACCAAATATGCTGAGTCATACAAAAAGTCAACTTTAGGTTTTTTTTTAAAACAACTAATCAACCAAAATAGATAATATTTATGTACCAAATTAAACAGAAATTAATTCTGAATTTATGAAAATGAAAATTTTAAACACATTTACAAACATTAATTTTAATAAGATGTTTTTACAGTGATACAGGGAAAAAATTCACCTGACTACGCAATTAAGGCTTAATTTTGGAAAGCCTGATCAATAAAAATAATTAAATTGTATATTAATTGAAAGATAGTTTATTTTGGAATAATATAATATTTACTTGAAGCATAATTTTATTTCTTTTTATAATTTTTTTCAGTATGATATATTTTGAAACACATCCCAGTGTTTAACAAGGTGACTTGGACTGATCACATTCATGGAATTTTCTATCCTAGTTATAAAATGGAAGAACACTTTCTTAGCTATGTTTTTACTTAAACATTATGAATTGGGTGTTGAATTTTGATATCTTGGTTAAGTGATGGAAAGTTAATGCACCTAGGCAAAGATAAATAGTCTGTATCATCAGAGTGGCACAGCCAAGATATGGGGGGAAGGAGTGTAAACTCTTTTAAAACCACTCAATATAAATTTAAAAACTAGTAATTTTTTTAAATAAAATTTTGTGAGGGTGAGTAAAACACCTTAAGGGTGTGTGTGGGGGGGGGGGGGGAGCAGTTAAAAACACTTCCAAAATTGCCCGTCCACAGGAGGACTGATTTCCATGCCACGAAGGTCTTTTTTGCTTCCATATCCAAGACCACATTCATTTTTCAGGAAATGATAAAATAATCAAATTTTTTTGGCTTGAAAATGAAGAAAGAGTAAAAGAAAAATTTACATATAACCTAATGCAATGCTAAATGAAATATCCACAGCAACAAGTTGTAAGCTGGTAATAGCAAGAAATGTAGCATAACTCAAAAGATCAATAATAATCAATCAATAATCTATTAATAATCTCTGCTAAAATGAGTTCTGTGTTCTATAGGATTACACTACTTATGATAAAGTTTGGGTTAGTTTTCCCACAGATGTCAAATGTGTTGCTAATGGCTTATGTATGTTACTTTCGCTAATAATAATGACTTTTAAACAGTTACATTTATTGCAAAAAGTGGAATGTTTTATCAGATAAATAAAATATTTTTTGTAATAAAGTGAAATATATTTCAATTGTATCTTAAAATGTTTTTTTTTTTTAATGTTTAGAGCATCCAGATATATACATGGAAAACTTATCCAAAGCTAAATTAGATACTGGTTGGTCTACTGTTGGTCTTACATATGAAGTTCCATGGCCACTTCATATACTTCTCACTCCACTGGTATTAGACAGGTTTGTTTGAAAGTCTTGATAATTTATTTTTTAGCTAGATTGTGAAATCTTTTGAGTGCATATCAGTGATCACAAATGCAAGAGTGATGAATGCAGGGGTGAGTGGGACATCTGTCCTGGATGCAAATCAAACATAGGTGCAATTTCAAATTATTACATGATCAGTTTTTATTAGTATGTGCAAAAAGTAACTATTTAATAGGATGCAAAATAACTCTTGCCCCAGGCACAAGCGTCTCCCCTTGCTCCAGTTTCAAAATTGACTAGTCAGAGCTCTGGTGATGATAGAGAAATAGTAAAGGTGTCACAATTGCGTAATTTGTATAACATGGTTGAGTTAAAAATGCTTATTTAATAATTTTTTTTAACTTAATCTTACATTCACTGTGCTCAGAGCTGAAGGATATTTGAACTGAAAGAAATTCCTTCATCTCAAAATTCACCTTTATATGATTATTATTTTTATATACTAATGCAATCATTTATTTTACTATCCTTAGGATATTTAGATATTAGACCGAGTTTTCGTAGAGAAATATATTATTAAATCAACATGTTGCAAAATGTTTTTATGATTAACATTTCTGGTAATTTTTCATTTATTACAAAATTGAAATATGTTTTTTATTAATGTTATAAAGTGATCATACAAATTCTAAATGTTTCACTGGAATTACAAAAAATTAGTAAATATTGTTAAAACAAATAAATATTTGCATAAATCCTTTTTTTTTTACCAATGGTATTGTATAATTAATTTTTGATTTTCCAGGTACAACACTATATTTAGATTTTTACTAGCAGTCCGTAGAGTCCAGTTAGAACTTCATCAGTGCTGGGCAACCCAGATGTGTAATAAAGGAGTTGGAAGAGAGTCTACTTCTATGCCTTTATGGCAACTACGCAGTCACATGACATTTCTGATTGACAACTTACAGTATTATCTACAAGTATGTATGAACTGGAAACATTTTTTTAATTAATACATTAGTTTTTTCAACAAGGTTTGACACAGTGTTAAATACAAATGTTTCTATTAGAAGCAAATGTCATGTTGAGCATATTTGAATTGCCTGCTAAACAATGATTAAGTCAGCAGGTAACCCTCCTCCTGCTTTAATTCATCATATACCTGCAGTTCCTCCTTTCAAATATGAAATGTGGCTTCTCTTCCCCCCATGAAACTGGGGTAAGTTGATTCTTCTTCATAGCTTTTTTAAGAATTAAAAAGTTAAATTTTACTCCTTAAGCTATCCAAAAATATGTTCTATCTTTAATTTCTAGTCATAGGCCTTTTAACCATTGTTCTGGCAAAATTTGTATTTGGTTGGGGAAGGAATCTGAATTATAACCAATTATATTAAAATATGATAATAAAAGTAATTTTAACAAATCATTGTAAAGATGCAATACTTGCACAGAGCAGAGTAGCATTTGATAATTCAACATGTATGCATAATGCAGTAGCATCTCTCTTAAGAAGCACTCTGGAATAATTAGAAAATATTTTGATAATAATAGATATTTTCTTCTAATTATTATTTAAATTGTTTATATATTTGTTTATTTATGTGACACAAGAGATATGAAATATATATCCTCCCCAGTGAATTCCAGCACTTAGCTTTCTCTCTTCTAACCCCTCTCTCCCCCCCTGTCCTTGGTGAGAAAAGAACACCAGTGATCTTGGAAAGGCCACCATCCATTTAATAGGATGTTAAGCTGTGGCTTTTTGTGCAGGAGAGACATATTCAGTGCATATTGAGGAACATGTTGAATGGCCTTTACAGGAAACCCATCTGTTTCCTAACAACTGTTCAGTGGACCTCCTTCCCCAAATTCTCAGAACCCTTGGGATCCTTTTGACCTGGTCGTTTATCCCCTATGTGCACAAAAGTTCCTCTCTCACTGGTAAAACAATCCAGTCTTTGCTACCAAAGAGCTGATATGAACAGAAATACGAACTTTTCACTTTACTGTTAACAGTTGAAACATGCACAGACAACTAGTACAATTTGTAATATGAGAGGCATTACAAGATAGAAAGCTGGCCATAATAATTCAGTATCAGATTTCAGCACAGTTATGCTTTGCATACAACTCTAGTGTGCATGTGCTAGTATAAAGTGAATGTTGATTTCTTGCAATGCTTGAAGGTGTGGCTGAAAACTAGTTTTCAAAGTGATTTGATATGGAGACAAAATATTGTTAATTTATAGCTTATGGAGGCTTTGATTAATATATACAACTTTTTAAATTCTTCACAGTACCAGTTAACTAATTTGATAAAGCCTTTTAAGTGAATGTAGGATGCTTTGAAAGTATTATCTGTTAGAAATCTTAATTAATTCGAAATTTTTATTTCCTTGGGAGAAGAGAAAGTTACTTTGTGTTGAGATACTGTTAAGTGTTGAAATATCTTGTGCAACCCCCCCCCCCCCCCCCCCCCCACAATCCATTTCTCAATGTGGCTCATCTGGTTACATGCCAGTTCCACTACTAGTTGATCTAAGACAGTAGTGATTCGCACTTGCTTAAGTAAGGTTATGGTAGCTAATGCTTTGAAGCACTACCATATACACTGCCTGGCCAAATTATTATGAACACCTATATAATACTGTCACGATATCACTCTTAGTTTACGTCAGTATCAATTCTAGAGGAAAATTATCTTGAGCCAGGTGGGATACGAACCCACAATTAATATCAATATTAAACTAAGTGTGATATCTTGACAGTTGAACGAAAACATCAAGTAATTTCTTGAATTCAACTGTATACTCATAGTATACCTACCATCTTCATGACCTATTTGTTATCTGCTGCATGACCTATTGCAGCTGGGACAGTATCTTCGTGAGACGTAGAAAGTTCATAACATCAATTAGATAATTAATTGATCAGTGGTCAGAGCATCCTACATGCTATCAGGAGGTCATGGGTTCATATCCCACTCATCTCAAGACAAGTTTTCCTCTAAAATTGATATCAAAGTTAAACTATGAGTGATACCTTGACAGTTGAACAAAAACATCTAGAAATTTCTTCAACCTACATAATACTTCATCATATGTATCATGGTACTGTTCCAAAATTCCAAATTTTTCAATTCTCTGTGCATGGTACTTGTTGAAATGGGTTTGAAGTACTGCTAGCAGTCATCTCTCTCTCAGCTAATGAACTGAAGCAGCTCTTTTTGCCATACAATTCATGCCAACAAAGGCTTGCCCTTGTCTTTCGAAGCTTTTTTTCCTCCTGCTTTTCCCTTGATTGGTAGATGTTTTTGAATCTGTTGGCATTTTCATACACTTAGGATATTGTGCCCTGTGCTTTTCTGCTGAGTTTCATCACTTCCATTACAGATGCTTTTTTCCCGTCACACTTCAATGGTGAGCCCCCTTTCTAAGTTGGTCAGTCGGTCAAAGCCTTTTAACTCATGTCACACATAGCTTTTCACCATGCCTTTACATCTTTTATAGACTTTTGTAGTTAGGTAGAATACTTATGTCAGTAAGAAATTTTGCATACATTGGCATGTTTCATGATACTTTACAAATGAAGCAGTGTTTATAATAATTTGGCCTATCAGTGTAGCTCATACCCATAATAAATAATTGGTATACATTGAGATGCCAGTTTATTAGTCACACCTATCTAGTAGTATGTTGTCCTACTAGATAGGTGTGACTAATAAACTGCCTCCTTTGACCTTCAGAACAGACCAAATTCTTCAAGACATATAACTTACAAGATGCTGGATGCATCATGCAGGAATGCTTTATCATGCAGAAATGACTGTGTTGCACAGTTGCTGAAAATAGGATGGCTACACATCCTATTTTCTTACCATCTCATCCCAAAGATGCTCAATGGAGTTTAGATCTGGGACTGTGCAGGCCTCTGAAGCAAGGAAAACTCGTCATAATGTTCCTGGAACCATTCGGTGATAATATGTGCCTTGTGAGCTCCATCTGAGTGAGGATAAAATGTAGCCATGAAGGGACGGACTTAAACATCAATGATGTTCAAATGCACCATGGCATTCAGATGTCCTTTGATGGGTGTCAGGGGGCCTAATGTGTGCCAGGAAAACATTCTCCACATTATCATACTGCTGCCACCACCACCAGTCTGTAATGTTGACAGCAGACAGGATGGCTCCATGGCCTCATGTTGCTTGCACCAAATTCTGATTCTTTCATCAGCATGATGCAAACGAATCTTGATTAATTTGACCAGGCTTTTTCCAGTCCTCAATGGCCTAGTGTTGATGCTCCTGCACCCACTGGAGACATGCTTTCATGTTCTTATCTGACAACATCAGCACTCAACATGGTTTGTGGCTGTTGTAACCCATTCACAACTAGGTTCGATACATAGTGCATTTGGAGATGACCTTCTGCACACCAATGTTTAATTCTGTTGTGATTTGCTTGGTTGTAGCCCATCTGTTTGCTTGCACAATTCTCGCCAGTCTCCTTTGACCCCTCTGATCCACAAACTGTTTTTGTCCACAGGATCACTGATCACTGGTAGTTTTTTCCCCCACACCATTCTTAGTAAACCCTTGAAATGGTTGTGCATGAAAAGCCCAGGAGGACAGCCATTTGGGAGATGCTAGAACTGTCACACCTAGCACCAAGTTTCTCAAGTCACTCATTTTGCCCATTCTAATGCTCAATCAAACTCTAATTGATGCTCGAAGAGCTGGTCTGCCTAATTTATACTGCACATCATAGTCATGTGATGTATTATGTGTTAGAATGAACCATTTATATGATGAGGGGTGGTGTACCTAATAAACTGGCATCTCAATGTTATAGTGCATTGTTTCATGCCAAAAACTTAAAGCACATAAATAGGGCTTCAAAGCATAAACTACTAATTTTAATTAACACATTTATGCTGTAATTTAATTGCTATTGAGCAGCTATATTCTCTATATTTTATCTGTAGTAGAGAAATATAGCTCCTCGATAGCAATTAAATTACAGCATAATCATGTTAATTAAACTGATTTGAATTATTGCTGTGTTGAAAACTTTATTGAATAGCATAAACTACCATCATAACCTTACTGAAACAAATGTGAGTTGCCATTACCTTTACACAACTGTGGTTGAAACCAATATATAAGCAGCCAAGTAACCAACAATAAGCAAGAGATCCCATATTCTGGTCTGGGAGGCAGATTCTTGTTTTTTTCACACTTACTTAGTTATTAAAATTAAAAATGTATTTTAACTATTACAGAAATAAATTTCATTACATTTTATCAAATAGCTGTTTCCCAAAAGCTAAGAAGGTTATTAACTTCTAGTGCATCAGTGCTTTTTGCATCAGAATTACCTATGGCATACCCATTAAATTGTTTATTTAATTCAATAAATTAATTAATTAAATTAAGAATCCAAGAATTTCCCAATAAATTGCTTAGTTTACCTTTTTTTATAAATGGATTGTGGTTATGGCCTGACAACCTGAACTACATGGTAGCACTTCAAAACATAACTGTGCTTTGGCAAATGTGAATTGTCACACCTTAGCTCATCTGGTATAGCAACTGACTGATACCCAGCAAAGATCCCATGTTTGAATCCAAGAGGTGGATTGTTGGAGTGGGGGGGGGGGGTTTCACATGTTCCTAGTTAATAAAACTAAATCTCTATTCTGACTGTCACAGAAGTGAATTCCATTGCATCACATTGGAATAGCAGTTAAGAAAAAGAGAAGCTTTTAATTTTACACATAGTATTTCAGTCTTATTACATTATAAAGGAAAATATCAGAGGAAAATATTAAATATTTGACATACAAAAATGCTAATAAGATATTTTTACAAATCCTATGTAAGCCTAGTGGGGTGCAGAAATTTTGGTTTTTCATTTGTGATTAAATGATTTTCAGTTTGAGTCCACTGATAATTGATTTTTCCCCCCCATAAACTTTGCTTTTTGTACTTTTTTTACGTGTAATAATAAATATAAGTATATATTTAATGTAGATTGCTTGCCAAATAATTGTTTTAATAATTCATTTAGCAATAAAAAGGGGCTGGTGTGGCTCACTCGTTAGCATGCCAGGCTTGTAATCTGCAATTCCCAGGTTCGAATCACAGCTGGGCCAGCATTGAGATTTATTTCCGCAAAACTCCCTCCCCTGCCTTCAGTCAGTAGGGGACACTGATGTGCTTGGAAAGGCCACCGTCTGTCGGATGTGACATTAAGCTTTGAGCCCATGTGTGGCAGAGCCATACCATGTGCACATTAAAGAACATGCTGGATTGCCTTGGCAGGAAGCACACCATCTGTCTTCTAACAGCTGTCCACTGAGTCCCCTTGCCTCCATCTTCTCTGAACCCTAAGGGGTTCTTGTGACCTGATCATTTAGCCCATTGTACACAAAAAAGTGCTATTCAAAGGTAAAACAACCTAACCCAATTATCAATAAAAAATTGCATGCCAATGTAATATTTTAAATAATTTATTATTCTTAGTTACAAAATGTTATTGCATTTTTAGAACTATACAAATATTAGCCTTAAAAAAGTACTGAACTATTTCAATCCTATGTTACATTTTATTATTTTATTAATATTTACTCAATACATGAAATGCCCCTTTGCAATTAGTAATTGTACCTTTAGAATTAAATAGTATTTTATATTGTGGAAATTTTCATTCTTGCAACTTCTTCATTTTGTCTTTATGCACTCCCATTGACAAATTCACAATCTGCCACTGGCTTAATGTAGTGTATTATTTTGTAATGTATTTAAATTAGTCTAATTCCCCTTTCCATAAGTTTTTTTTTTTTAGTATTCAATCTGACAATTTAGAATTCAATCTGACAGCATTTAATTTCAAAAGTTGACATATACCTGTGTACAGAAGTAATATTGAAAGAAATGTATCATCTATTTGTACTAGCTGCCCAAACTTGGGGTTTTGGCTTACAACTTATGATGTTTCCCCATAAATTATTTTCTTTTATATATATTTTTTTTCATTTTCACTTTTCAGAAATACTTATACTGATATTTGATGCATGGTTAAATAAATTATATTAGGTTTTAGGATTAATCAGGCACCTCTTTTATTTTCCTTGTTGCCTTTTACAAATCTGACTAGCAGTTCTAGGTAGTATGTATGTGACAGCATAAGTCATTGATAGAATAGGGTGTAGGTTCCCCAGTTTTATTCTCTGAGGCATAATTCAATTCAAAGAGAGCATTTTTTTGTGTGTGTGTGTGTGTAAATGCAAATAAATACATGAGTATAATATGTATTGCCTGACTAATATACCCCAAGAGGAGTGGGTCAGCCACTATGCAGAAGCAGGCCAGCAATTAAGGGTGAGACTTTGCTAAAATAAGATCGATTAGCATAAAGAACCAGCATTAGAAAAGTAAATACTCGGTACTTTTACCATAGTGTAAAAATGTTAAACCGAAATATCTTGTAAAGATTATCTGAGAACAACTTTAATTTTAACTGTGATTTTTGTGAGAATTAAATTTATTTGTATGTATTTGTCCACTTAAGAATTACAGTTTTACAAGTAAGCATTGAAATTCAACAGGTTTTTCCTTAGTAACATAATTATGTAAAAATTTTATATTGTCATCAACCATATTCTACAAAATGTTTCTGTATTTGACTCCATAAGGAGTTAAACTCCATAAGGTATAAGACTCCATAAGGAAACATTTTGGTATCTATATGGTAACTTTAAGTATTTAACTCTATAAGAAGTTAAATATATAGTTAAATATGTAAATTTTCATTAGTTATCTTGTTTTTTTAATAATGTTAGACAAAGCATTTTTCTAATAATGTATCACTATTTGTATTCTTCCCAATTTAAAGGTTGATGTTTTGGAAAGTCAGTTTGCAACTTTGGTCGAAAAAATAAAAGTGGTGAAAGATTTTGAGGCTATTCAGCAGGCTCATGACTATTTTTTGACATCAATTATATCTCAGTGTCTCTTACAGTTAAAACCAGTAAGTCTGAATATCATTAAATTTTATTTTAATTACATGAACTAGATTAATATTACAAGAAATTTTCACAGAGATAGTTTATCCTCCATTGCACATTTTGTTAATATTTTATTGATATTTAACAATCATGAATGAACCTGGAAACCCTAATATTTCTTTACTATGCCCAGCCCCACTAAAAATAATTTTAGAACTTTGTTTTGCCAAATAACTAATGAACAGAAATAAGTAGTTATTATATCAAATTAACCCTTTCAATACCATTTTGGCCAAAACAGCCAAGATTTTAAATGAATTTGTCCAATCAATTCTATTTCTTCCTCTTCACCTCCTACCACCTACCTGCAGTTTGTGCTGGTATGATAGAGAAAGGATTAAACAGCATTTAATTATGAATTTCATAAGAATAATATTGGTAACTAAAATGAAAAACATTTTAATAATTTTTTCAGAGCAATAGTGGGAAACAAAGGATCTGGAAAGAAATTGAGGTTTAATTCTGGATAACCCAATGAACAAAAATTATTGCATATCATCAATTAAAAGAAAATTTCTTCCTGAATAATATAGTTCTAATAAAAATTCTTAAACAGAAGTTTTATTGTGATTCATAGTTCTTTTATGGCATATCTATATTTGATCACTATTAAAAATATACTAATTCACAATGCTCTGTAAATGGTAGCTAGGCATAAACTGGAAGGAGAGCTGTGTACCAATCCCCAGTGATGATGCACAGAACCGGCCAGGTCTGGCACCTAATGTCCAACCCTGCCTTCTGTGGTACAGGCTGTTAGTATCTTTCAAAAGACATTCTCTTTTGGAAGGGAACAGAAGGGGAGTGGCCAGCTCAGTGTGGTCTACTAATCTGGTCATCTATGGCCACTTTTTTTCTTTTTCCAACCCTGCTGAGGAGTGGTCAACTTCACAGGGTCCTGGTGCTGCCCATTTATACCTACTAGACGACTGGTTTATGGATTTGAGCTTGATTATGGATCTTGGATTTGCTGCACTGGTGGGCATCTGTTGAGGGAGAATCTGCCACTCTGTTTTCTGTTTCCTTCTGGGTTGCCAGCCCTAAGTGGACAGAGGCATGGGATACCTTATATCAGCTGGTGGATAATCCTGATCAGAGGCCATCGCAGGTACCTGAACCCTCACTTAGCTAGTTGGGCATCATCATTCCAAAACTGGAGGCTCTTGAAAAGGTGGTGTCTGAAGTTCCTACCAATATCGGTAGCTTCACAGTCTTTGCTCCATTCCTGTGATCAGGGGGGCTGTTTGATATTGTTGGCCCTACCTCTCTCAATAAATCTAGTTTCTTTAAAAATCCTACTAATCATTTTCTCTCCATAGGTACTTGGAACGTGAGGACACAACATAGAGATTATTCTCTTGATGTCCTCACATAAGAATTCCAGCGTTATAACCTAAATATTCTAAGTTTGCAAGAGACCAGATGGACAGGTAAAGGTGAGATACTTAAAAATAACTTTAAATTTATCTTTTCAGACAGAGAGGATGGAAAGCATCTCCAAGTTCTCAGCAAACATGCCAGTGATGCTCTTCTAGGATATGACTGCATTAATAGAAAATTTCTTACCACGAAATTTAAAACAAAAATTAAAGACTTGAATGCAATTTTTTGTTATACCCCACAAAGGACTCTGATGAGAACGAGAAGGATACGTTTTACAGCCAGCTTCAGAATATTTTGAATTCTCTGAAGGAAGGAGATATCTCTCTTGTGCTAGGTGACTTCAATGCTAATGTTGGTACTGACTCTAATCTTTGGGCAGGAGTCTTTTTGACAATGGTAGTTTCAATGGCAATGGGGAACATCTCCTACAGACAAGCAAACTTAATGGTTTGCGAATAACTAACACATACTACATCTATCCTATGTGTATATCCTATGTGTAGGGAAGTATCTTCTTCCTTTTTAATTTTATAATAATAATTTTGGAATGTGAAAGCCAGACAGGAAAGTAAAGGAAAAAAAAGGGAGTTCACATCGTTTTCCAAAATAACTTAACCCTTTGCACTTGAAGTTTTTTTTTATAGGTGTTACTAGTTACTCGAAGCAATGCTGATAAAAAATGGCTTTTTCATATTGTAGCTTAAAATTTTTTAAATATAAATATTATCAAAATACTTGCCTGCAAAAACTTTTTTTATTGATAAGAACTTTTATGCATATTTATGGAATGAAAATAACAGTGATTTACAAAAAATAAATAAAAACAAACATCATGAAAAAACAATAAAAAAATATACATATACAGAAAACTACAATTTATAATTTTTTAATGTGTTTTCTGCTTTCATCACAGTTGTTGAAAACAAATTCATCATCACTACTATCAATCACACTATAACTTCTATCACTGGTATTTATTTTATCTGCCATGTTTATGGGTAAAAATTATGATCATGAATAATAATATGGAGCACAGATATGATGTGCAACCATCCGCTATGGATGTTAGCACCAGACTGACTCTAGCGTGTTGCCGCTATGGTGCCCATTAGTTTTATAATAAAATCAAGATGCGCTGCTGTGGTGTCCTTGGGTGCAAAGGATTAAATGATGACACTTTCAATAAACTGCTGGCTATTCCTTGAATCACCAGGGGCACTGTTGGAGATTGTAACAACCAGTCATTGAGCACAGGCTGTTCTAGCACCTCAAGTGGTCAGTGATAAAGCTATGAAACATAACACAGTGCTATGAAATAGCTAGCAAAGTTGCTTCCATGAGAGAAATTTCTGCCAGTTGAATATGGAAAATGGAATTTCTGCTGTGCAGTACAATGATCAATGTAGTAGTGATGAAGCAAACTTTTTCATACACTCCTAGCTTGATTCTGGCAAAGTATAGGTCCTAGTCTGGATTCTGTTTATTATGCAGTGTAATGTAACAGGGAAATTCGAAGAATATTATGTAAATGTAAAATTTATGTTAGAATAAAATTAAAATTATGAAAATACTTTTACATCATATGTCAAAACTTTTTTCCTACTCTGGCTTCTGTTTATTATACAGTGTAATGTAACAGGGAAATTCAAAGAATATTATATAAATATAAAATTTATGTTAGAATAAAATTAAAATTATGAAAATACTTTTACATCATATGTCAAAAAGTTTTTATAATTTTATTCTTTTTATGTTATTAAAATTTTAAGGGAACATTGCTTCCCTTGCGTCCATGAACGCTTCACCACTGTGGTGGACACTAAGTGCTTTAATTAGATGAACACGTTAGAACAGGCGTGTCCAACCTTTTGACTTCCCTGGGCCACATTGAGTGATGATGAATTGTTTTGTGCCACACATAAAATATATAATATAGTTAAAGTATATGAATGATAAAACTTCATTTATTTTCTTATATTTTTATTATAAAATTAAAAAAAGGGCAACATAAAACTAGTGGGATATAAAAAACTCGCAGAAAATCACATAATCATGTTGAAAGCTTATGTTGTAAACACGTAAACTTTATGATTTTCTGGGCCGCATGCAGCCCACGGGTTGGACACGCCTGCATTAGAACTTGTATATCACAAATTGAACCTGTGAAAAGCTAACCTAATTGGATTCTTAGAAACATCCCTAAGTTAAATATTTCCACAACTAGTAACTCTGCTTTGACTATTGATCAAAGAATTTAGATTGTTGTGTGCCATGTAATATTTCAAAATGCAGTGTGGTTACATGACTCCTTGCAATTTTTTCTTACGGAGCATGGTAAAAGACATCGTCTATGTGGAAGAGAAGCAAAACATTGGGAACTTGAAAAGAGAAATCAAACCAGCTTTAAAGCAATTTTATTCAAGTTATGTTCCTGAATATACTGCAATGCACTGAAAAGGCTTCAGATTTGAATTAACTAAGGTAACAGACATATTGAGTACCCAAAATAAAGTTTTCTGATGTTTTTCTTTTCTTATAACTAAAGAAAATAATTTAAATAATTACAACCACAGCTCTAATTCTATAAATTTAATCATACACATGATTTTTTGGATGTTTTACAATTAAATGTACTCTTGAGGAGGGCTATATCAGCTCTTTGTTAAATATAGATAAATTACCTTAAAGTGCAATTTCCTTATTGCATTAATATTACTCTGATACACACACACATATATATAGGAGTAATATAAGTATAATAAAGAAATTGCACTTTATATATATATAGGAATAATATAAATGTAATAAGGCAATTTACCTATATTTAGCAATGAGGTGATATAGCCCTCCTCAAGAGTACTTTTAATTGTAAAACAGCCAAAAATCATGTACGATTAAATTTAAAGAAAATAAAGTAACTTTTACATCCATTGAATAATGTATGGTACAAAACTGCCTAAATTATAGTATTCTCTTAAAAAATATAGGTACAAGACAAAAAGTTTTTTTTTTTTACATGAAATGAAATATTCCCATATTATAAGCTTATGAATAGAAATATGCTGCATAATCAACCAAAAAAATAAATAAATACCTATTTTTTTTTTCAAAGTTTGATCTAGTTATGATGTTATCTGGAAAGTTAGTATGGAGGTTACTAACATACAAATAAAAAAATTTTTTAGGGAGATTCATAGTCAAACTTCAGTGTCAACATAATAGTTGTTTAACAAACAATTTGTTTAAGCAGAACAATTTCACAGCTTCTTACTTAATATTTAGACAAGTTTTGTGATAATACACTATTAAAGCTGTAGGGCAGTTTCGATATATATAGTTGCATTGGTTGGATACAAGTTTATAAATACCTTTATACACTGCTTTGGAATATTGGCAAAAACCAGTTCTTCAGAGCAGAGTTGTTCCCAGATGTGGAGTTGGAGGTCCTTGGTTTCAGTTCCCTTTTTCAGGTTTATCATAGTACTTTTTAGTTCTTTGATTCATGAGCATTTTAAGTACACTATTTCACGATAGTCCAGTTGTGTGATTGGCACTTGTTTTTATTATTTGCTATTAAATGTCTGAGGACGACGATGTTTTGTTATGCACTATGCAGTTTTTTTTTATGTCAGCAGTTTTTTATATTTACTATTAATATAAGTTTTAGATTAATGTATTCTGTTGAAATTATCATAGCACTGCCAGCAAATTATCAGCTAAATATTTCAGAACAACTTATAATACATCGAAACAGAGATCAATGCTGCAATGATGAAGTATATCAACCCCCACCCCCTTTCCCTGGAATATTCTACTTGACCAGCAGGCAGCAAAATATAAAATACCCCAAAATCTAGCAGCAAGCAAATGCTTAAATCCCTCTGCTTTGAAGTATGATGGCACTAGTGAACAAACAGACAGCAGCCCCACCCCACCACAAAACAATGAAATCTCTCCAAATAGCATCAGCATGACAGCAGAAGGAAGCACATGCATGCACCCAGCAATGAAATGGTGAACTTATAATACCCAAGAATCAAAGAATTAAAAAAGTGCTGTGATAAACCAGGAAAAGGAAACAAGGAAATAAAGAGAAATGGTTGAACAAATTATGATTTTTCATATTTTTGTAACATGAAAACTATTTATCCAATAATTTAAAAGTTCAGATTTTAGTATCTGTCTATAGGATCTAGAAGTATATCAAATTTTAGCAAAATCTATTAAGTGAAGGTAAAAAATTAGATTTCAGTTAAGTTCACTTAACATGAAATGGCCCATTGTATCGTTCTATTGTTTCAGGCTTATCACTGTTTGCAAGAAATATTGGATCTGTGTTTATCATTCTGTGGTTTAATGACTAGAGTGCAGGATTCCTTGAGTCAAAGAGAAATGACACAGTTAGGAAATCTGACAGTGGTATGTATAATGCATTTTATAATCACTGTTTTCATGCAAACTAGTATATTTAATAAGTTATTTAAAAGAATTTTTGGTATTCTCTATTCAGATGTAATTATATCAAATATAGTATGTACAAAAGTAATATTTGGTTTCATATATGTATGTTCGTATGACTTTAGGTAGCTTTACTGGCAGTAATGTTTTTGGAAACTTCTGTCCTTATCACTAACTGGCATTCTTAATTGGTCGAAATTTTAACTTGTCATTCACTCACCATGACATTCAGTTATGCTGATGAGAATTGTAGCGATTTGCAGGAGTGAAAACTACAAGTAAAAAGAATGGCAAGTAAACAAGGGAAGCACTTTCAAGGACTAAATGTTTCATCAAATGGCCATTGATTTTGCATGTAAAAGAAAATGAAACATACATTTGATATTTTGCAGTCTCAATTTTCTGTGCATTTCAGCATGATGACCTTCCAACTGGTAGTAAAGAAGAAAGAATTGATGTACAACAGACTCTAGTGGGGAAATGAAGAATGTTAATGGAAGTATGACAAATTGGCAAGAGTAATTTTTACATTTCTATTTATTCCTCATATCATTGCCAAATGTTAAACAGGTTTTGGCCAGTTACAGAAAACCAGACATAGTTTAAACATTTTATAACTAACAATATAATGCTTAAACTTCTGATAATAAAGTCAGGCTTTCTTTCGAACAGGTAATTGTCCTTCAGTTTTTAAAGAAAGCAAAAGCTTAAACTCTGTCTTTCCTTTAAAATAATATCTCTAATTAAACATGCCTTGGTACAAAATAGACATAGAGCACATAACATGTTACATAAATTTTTTTATTGATTATATTTGCCTAATTGTTTGTGAGCTCTGAAAGACCTAGTTAGAGCTAAAGCTTACCATGGTAGGTTACTTCAGGCATGCCCAACCTTTTGACTTCACTGGGCCACACTGAGTGAAGATGAATTGTTTTGGGCTTCATATAAAATATATAATATAGTTAATGTATATGAATAATACAACTTCATTTATTTTCTTATGTTTTTTATTATAAAATTAAAAAAGGGCATCATAACACTAGTGGGATATTAAAAACTCACTGAAAATCACATAATCATGTTGAAAGCTTATGTCATAAACTTTACGATTTTATGGGCCACATTACTAGCTGTCCAGGGCCGCATGCGGGCTGCAGGTTGAACACTCCTGGATTACTTAGTCATTATGACAGTTGGGGGTGGGGGTGGCTCAGTCGATAGCGCACCAGGCTTGTAATCTGTAGTTCCCAGGTTCGAGTCTCAGCTGGGTCAGCATTGAGATTTATCTTCGCAAAATTCCCCACCCTGCCCACGGTCAGTAGGGGACACCGATGGGCTTGGAAAGGCTGCCGTCCGTCGGATGGGACGTTAAGCCATGGCCCTGTGTACGGGAGAGAGCCATATCCTGTGCATGTTAAAGAACACGCTGGATGGCTTTGACGGGAGGCTACCATCTGTCTCCCAACAGCTATTCCAGTGGGTCCCCTCCCCCAACTTCTCTGAGCTTTCGAGGTCCTTGTGACTTGGCCATTTAGCTCATGGTGTGTAAAAAAGTGCCACTCAGAGGTAAAACAACCAACCATTATGACAGTCGAGGTTTATTTACTGCTGAAGTTGAGGAAGACTGGGACCATTTTAAACAGATTTTTCTTGAAACTAACAGTATTCTTTTAGGAAAAAAGGAGCAGAGGAGGCAGAATTATTTGAGTGATAAGACATTTCAGCTTATTTCAGGAAGAAAGAACTACAGGAATGTCCTTAATCAATACCCTACTAGTCCTAATAGAAAGCATTACAGAGAGCTTAATAAATGTGTAAAGGATCAGTTAGCTGCTGATAAGAATCTTTGGCTTGATGGCTTTTCTGACAAAGCTGAGGAAGCTGTTAGACAGCACAACAGCAGAGAGCTGTACCAGATGGTTAATGTTTTGTGTGGTAGAAAACAGACAGTATACATGAATTGAAGAATAAACAAGGTAAGGTTATAGAAGGTGAGGATTCTGTCATGGCTAGGTGGGCTGAGCATTTCAGTGATGTTCTAAACAATGTGGTTAGTCCTACTCCCATTGTTTGCAATGATGATAGATGCATTGGTGGCTTTAATGTTGGCCCTCCGAAGTTATTTTGGCTCTTTCTAAACTTAAACTTCATAAATCCCCAGGGATAGATGAAATACTTCGGAAATGCTTAGAGCTGGAAATGTTTCTGTTACCACTTAGTTGACTGAAATTTTTAATATCTTTTATGATAAAGGCATGGTTCCTAAGGATTTTACCAGAGCTATTATTTTCCCTATTTTCAAAATAGGTGATTGCAGTTCTTGTGATAACTATAGGGGTATCAGCCTACTCTCTGTTCCAGGGAAAGTTCTTTGCATGATTGTGCTTAATAGAATTAAGAATCTGGTTGATGGGCCATTGCGTGATGAGCAATGTGGATTCAGAAGTGGTAGGGAATGTATAGATCAGATATTTTCGCTTAGGCAGATTCTTGAGAAATGTTTAGAGTTTCAGAAACCTTTGGTTGCTAGCTTTGTTGATTTCAAAAAGGCTTTGACTCTGGGGATCTTTATAATTTGTGGTTGTGATATCATATGGCATACAAGACAATTTAGTTAATATAATGAAAGCTATGTGTAATTATACTGAGTCTTGTGTGAGAGTTGGTAAAGCTTGTAGCAATTGGTTTGGTGTTCAACAAGGGTGCATTTTGTCTCCTTTTCTCTTTAGTTTGGTTATTGATCAAGTTATGTGAATGTCACTGCAAGGGAAAGATTTTGGCCTTAAATGATGTGGAGATCTGAAAATTTCTGATTTAGGTTATGCTGATGATGTAGCTCTTTTGGCAAATGATGTTGAGATGAACACTTTCATTCGAGTTATTGATGAGACTGGTAGTAGAGTAGATTTGGTTATAAACAAAGATAAACTAAAAGTGATGAAAATTGGTCAGGCAGGTTGTGATTCAGTTAATCTGAATGGTTGCAGTCTTGAGCAGGTATCACAGTTTAATTATCTTAGGAGCTATGTAACATACTGATAATGTGCGGCATGAGATTAACAGATGAATAGGTATTGCTGCTGGGACTTTTAAGAATCTCTGGAGAGTGTGGAGAAATAGGCATATACACCTAAAGACTAAAATTAGACTATATAATAGCTTGCTTCTTTTTAGGGTTAGTTATGGTAGTGAAACTTGGACGATTTGTAAACAAGATAACAGGAAACTTGATGCTTTTGATTCTAGCTGGATGCTTACGAAGTATCTTGGGCATTAGGTGGTTCAACTTTGTAAGTAATGATGAGGTTAGGCAAAGGAATTGGCAACCTCCTTTAAGCATCATATTGTGTAGAGAGAGAGAGAGAGTTGGTTTGGCCATGTTGCCCGTATGGATAATTATAGATTAGTGAATAGAGTTATGAACAGTGTGCCTAAAGGCCTCAGAAAGAGGGGAAGACCTAGGATGCGGTGGGCAGACAATGTTAGATAGGACTTTGTTGAAATTGGTGTGCAATGGCCAAATGCAGTAAAGGTACAGATATGCTTGGAAAATTAAATTGCACAGTCTGGTTGGATCACTCTAATCCATGGCTGCTTGATGGTAATGATGATGATGATGAATTCTCTTTGTATATTTAAGGATTGGGAAATGTTCATTAAAGGTTTTTCACTACAAAATTTGATTAAAATTATCTGTTTTTATAAACTGTAAAGTTGGCATGTATGGTATTACTTTAATACAGTATGATGTATATTTTTTAGCTCTCATCATTTATTTTCTAAGCTTCTTACACTTAAAAATATTTTTTCTAATTATTCATTTTTAGAACCAGTTTTTGCATTTTTTTTACATTTCTTGAATACTCTGATCAAATTTAACCTTTTTCGTTGTTTGTGTATTAGAATTGTTGATTTTTGCTATATACACAAGGCCTATACACCCATTCTTCTTTTCTGTTGTATGATTTTTGTTGTTGCTTTTACCCATTCTCTTTGATTTTTACTTGATTGTAGGTTCAGTGACTTTTCTTTTATCCTCTTTGACACAATATAGCTACTCTTCTGCTATAAAATTCCAAACACTCAACCAGTCAACTAATTTCAGTTGCAGGTTCTGACTAGATCCCACCTGAATGTACTATCTTCACTGCAGGGTTGCATGTTATCAGGCTTGCCTAGGATCCCACAGTGATTAGGCATCATCATTGACATATGCTTTACGATTACTTACAGTTTGCTATAGGCCTTAATTTTGATGAAGCTTCAACTTTACACTGTTCTTGCAAGATCTGCTAGCAATTCCATCATCTGACTGCCACTTTTATACCATCAGGTTCTGTTGGGTGCTTGCATCAGAGACAATGACTTAGTAAATGCTGCTGCCAGGTTGGCTCCCCTCTTCCTTCACTGTGATATCTTGGTGGAAATATCTTCCTTCACAATGCACATAGTTCCACCAATGTTTTTACATTGTATGCAACAATATTGGCCTGAACAGATTAACAACAAACTAATTAAATCATGGCAGTCTTCACAAGAATTGTAAGGAAAAAGTTTTACTTCCTCAGCCTGTCATAAGTTTTCTAATGTTTTTTTTTTCTTCTTTGGATAATCACCAACCTATGTTCGAGTTTCAGGACATCATTTTATCATTATTATATATTTATCCTAATTTTTAATCAAATGTCCAGTTTTGTTTTTACTGATTTGTATATTACACAGAATGTAACATACAAATATGGGAAATCAACTCATCAATGGTGAGTGAATTATCTTGAGTGGCCTGTTACTTTCAAAGTACTTCAAGTTGCTTTGTAAATGATGATATATGTGTTTTTCTTAACCCTTACCATGACGCAACCCAAAGAATCACTTTCATCTTTCCCATTCTAGTGGTTGGAGACCGAAGCTTCACTCCCATAGTACAAGGTTGTGAAAAGAAAAATTTTCGAATATGAATTTTTTGCAACTGTTTCTAATCAAATATCGAAAATGACATTTAAATCTATGATATAATTTTTTTTTACTTGTTTATTCTGCTTGAAAAAATTATGATAAAGTTTAAAAATAAATCCATTTGAGTTGTATCCGCATGTTCGGTCACCATAAACAGCATCAAGTAGTGCTGATTCAGTTCATGCTTTTAGTTTGCTGTACCATGCTTAGATTATTGGTTGGTTGCAATTCCCGCTCTTTTCTGCTATTTATAGCTGTACTAGAGTTGTAATGCTTTCTAAACTTTTAGTGTAAGGATATTGATTTTTTTTACTACCAGAAATTGCATCATCCATGAACTACATATATCACCTTTTGATCAATATTTTAGAAGACTTTTTTATTTTAATGCTTTTAAAATCATTTTTTATTGCTTCCCAAATGGATACTGCGATTATAAACAATAATTAATTAGAAACAATCGAAAGTGAAACTATTAGTGACCTATAATGGCAGCAATCAGAACAAGCAATAGGATTACTCAGAGCACAATTTTTAAGCAATATGACTTTATTTATTAACGTTTTTAATTACATTTAAAGCATATAAACAAATTAAGTCAGGAAATTGTAATTTTTAAACAAAAATTCTGCCAGAATTTTAGAATTTAACTTTTCCGTAGCAGTTATGCAGCTTCATAATAAAGTTTCTGAAATTCAGTGCTCAAATTAAACTTAAAATGCTCTGAAACTTTTTTTTTTTCATAGTTCTTTATTACTTGTCTAATATATTTGTCATTTCTTATTTAAATTACTTAGTTTTTTAAAGTAAAATTATTTTTTATGACACTGCTCTACTTAGGCTTAGAATTTGCTGATCATTAAAAGTTTAAGAATATGCATTTTGCATTATATGCATAAATGACTAAATAATTTAGAAAAAACGAAATAAATGAAAGATTTAAGCAATATTCGAAATATTATGAGCTGTTTATATTAAAATAATATAGAAATAATGAGAAAAATATATTTCTTTTAAATTTTGCTAAAGATAAAGTGGAAAAATATACAGTAAAATTTTGCAATGTTTTAAAAAAAGCTTAAAAAATTTAACCTACTATGTTTTCTTCAAATTTTTGCAATTTTTATTAAACAATAAAATGCTTTTTCTTTTGGTATATAACATATTTCCATTCATTAGTTACTTCAGGATGAGTTTCTAAAGTTGTTTATTTTATTTTCTGGAAACACTTTAAAATAAATCTGGCCACCACAGTGAGTTCAGTTTCAGAAACCTGACACTGTAAGGATTAATGATTATTATTATACTTGTGTACACCCACCTGTGAAATTAGTTATTTGATTTAATGCACATAAAAGCAGGAAAAGGTTTTGCTCCCCTCTCATCTTACTGGTTTTTGCCATTGTTTAGGCTTATGGTGAAAACTACTGGTTGGTCACATGTTTTCAAATCTCCTCACCACTATAAATTTTTTTTAGATATTACAGAGGAAAATGCATATATAAAGAGAGAAATTTTATAGGAAGAGAGCAAGATATTGAATTAAACCCAAATGGGCCACAATCCCTTCCCTACTTTGTTTTGACCCCAAAACTTTTCACTAAAAAGTTTATTTGGAGAATAGCTGAAAGAAAGAAAGGATATTCGGATTACATAACTTTGTTACAGTCCATTACAGTTCAATTCAGTATCAGACAGTGGTTGATTCTAGAGGGACAAAGAGGCCATCCACCCCACCCTTTTTGAAAATGCTAGTAACCAGAATGGAGTTGAAAAGTATATTATATACATAAAAAATCTTCATACAGCCATGGTCTACAGAGGTCATACCAGAATGTGATATTTTGCTATCCAGACTTCTCTGTCCTCAGTTACAGCTGTGGCATTTGGCCACTGTATGCCAATTCTAGCAAGGTCCTGTTTGACATTGTTTTCCCATCACATCCTAGGCCTTCCATTTTTCTGAGGCCTTTAGGCACACTGTTCATAATCCTTTTTGCTAATCTCCAGCTATTCATATGAGCAATATGGCCAAACTACCGCAGTCTCTCTCTGCACAAAATTCTGCTCAAAGGAGGTTGATGACTCTAACCTTATCACTTGTTAGGAATCCTTATCATTTGTTAGTCAAGCCACCTAATGACCAAGATTACTATGTAAGCATCTAGAATCAAAGGCATCAAGTGTCCTGTTATCTTGCTTACAAAGAGTCCATGTTTTGCTACCATACCTAACCTTAGAAAGAACAAAACTATTATACAGCCTAATTTTAGGTTTTAGGTGTATACTCCTATTTTTCCACTCTCACCGTAGATTCTTAAAAATCCCAGTAGCAATCCCTATTCTTCTATTTATCTCATGCTGCACATCACCAGTATCTGTTGCATAGCTCCCAAGATAATTAAACTGAGACACTTGCTCAAGGGTGCAGCCATTCAAAACAACTGAGCACTATCTGCCTGACCAATTTTCATCACTTTAGTTTTTTCTCTGTTTATCACCAATCCAGTTTCATCAATAGCTCTAATGAAAGAATCCATCTCCTCAATATCGTTAGCCAGCAGGGCCAAATCATATGCATAATCTTAATCAAAAATTTTGAAATTTCTAGTCCATAAGGCTAAAATCTTCCCCTTGCATAGAATTCCACATAACATAATCAATAACCAAACTAAAGAGAAAGGGAGGCAAAATTCACCTTTGTCTAGCTCCATTAGCAATACTAAAGCAATTGCTACAAGCCACAACAACTTTCACACATGACTCAGTGTTATTATAGAGTGCTTTCTTTATGCTAACTAACTTGTCAGGTATTCCATACGATTAACAATCATCCACAAATTATGTTGTTCAACAGAGTCAAAAACCTTTTTGAACACTTGAAATAATGAATTGAAAAAAATTGTCTGTCCTGACTGGGATTTGAACTAAGGTCTCCCAGAAGCATGTTTCTGGGAGACCTGAGTGATATTTACTTCAATAAAATTCAGATTTAAATTATCTTTGATTTGGTATATAACATGACCTATTTCTGTTGATTAGTTGTTTATTAAAAATATTCCAAAGCTGACTTGTTTATTGAACTCTGCAACAAGCCTGGACTTTTCTCAAGGTATGGTATGGATTTGAACTCAAGTCTTCCAGAATCATGCTTCTGGAAGACCTGAGTTCGAATCCCTGTCAGAACAACCAATTCCTTTAATTCATTATTTCAAATGTTTCTTGTTTACAGGATGTTTTCCTGTGATAATTTATTACTGAGCCTTTTTGAAGTCTATAAAACTAGTAACCACAGGTTTATGAAACTCTAAACATTTCTTAAGAATCTGCCTAAGTGAAAATATTTGATCCATACATCCTCTACTGCTTCTGAATCTGCACTGTTCATCACACAGTTGTCCATCAACCAAATTCTTAATTCTGTAAAGTATAATCATGCAAAGAACTTTTCCTGGAACAGAAAGTAAGCTAATTCACCTATAATTTTCACAAGAACTATGGTTACCTTTTTTAAAAAAAGCCATGTGACAATCCAAGTATTCACAGCTCTAAGCATTTCAGTGGTGATTTCATCCACCCTGGGGATTTATGCAGTTTTAATTTAGAGATAGCCAAAATGACTTCAGAATGTAATATAGGGCAAACATTAAACCAGTAATGCATCTATCCTCATTACAAACAATGGGAGTAGAAATAATCACATTGTTTAGAACATCTCTGAAATGCTCAACCCACTTAGCCATGACAGAATCCTCACCTTCACCCACTTTACCATGTTCATCCCTCAATCCATTTGTACTTGTCTGTTTCTTCCTATACAAAAGATTAACTATCTGGTACAACTCCCTGCTGTTTAACTGCTCCCCTGCTTTGTCAGCCAAGTGATCGAGCCAAAGATTTTAATCAGCTATTAACTGATCCTTTATACTTTTATTAAGCTCTGTGTAATGCTGTCCATTAGGACTAGTAGGGTGTCAATTAATATCATTCCTGCACTTCCTTCTTTCAGAAATAAGTTCCATAGTCTTATTATTCTAATAATTTTTTTTCCTCTCTTCCTTTTTACCCAAAAAGTCCTTCAAGAAAAGTGTGGTCAGTAGGCCACACCGATCTTGCAACCCTCCCTTTCCATTCCCTTCCTAAAGACAATATCTCTTTTGAAAGGTACTAATGGCCTGCTAGGACTGGCCAGTTCTGTGCATCATCTCTGGGGATTGGTATGCAGCTTTCTTTCCAGTTTATGCCTAGCTACAGTTTACAGATCAAAAAACATTATGTATATAAAATAAATATTTCTCAAGAATTTTTTTTGGATTACTAAAACAGAAGGAAAATTTTTATAACATAATGGTGTTCCAGCTTGATCTTGGTGCCCTCTTTCACTCAGATCCCTCCCTCCATCCTATTTTTTTCATTTTTCCTAGATTTGGGCTTCATATCAGGCATCTCTCCAATTTTGTTTTGCTACATATGGACCCTACCTTTGCTACCTGAAATGCCCCACCAAATATTTTTGGCACGAGCTGCCACTGGTTATTTGAGAAGTTACATTTTTATACTTAAAAATTTCTAAAAAAAAATACCCAAAAAAGAACTTTTTTTAAGCAAGTACATTAAACCTTTCAAGGTCCAAGCTGAAAAACCCATTTACATCTAGAGGCCCAGCTATTTTTTTACAAAATCAGCCAAAAAAATTTAACATTAGGACTTTTTCACCAAATAACTATTGGAAGGAATTATGATACGCTACGTGCCAAATTAATCAGCATTTAATTCTGGTTTTTCTGAAAATAAAATATTTAACAAAAAAATGACTAGTTTTAGTTTAAAAGGCTTTTACGCAGACATGTAGTAAAAAAAATGCATCTATCAATGCAAATAAAAATTTATTTGAAAAAACTAATAGACAGAAATGATTATAATGCACAAGAATAGAAAGTCTCTTTATTTCTGAATAAAAATATATATATATACTTATATTCTCGTTCTTTTAGTTACATTCTGTAACTTTTTTCTCAATACCATGCTTTGAGAAAAGTTCAGGCTTTTTGTCAACTGTGATCAGTCATATCAATAAGTCAAATTAGGAATTAAAAGAAAAAATTATGAAATTGTTGAAACAATTTTTAAGATTTTAGGTTTAACTTATTTTAAACACACTCAAAAGATGAATCTGTCAGATCATGGTTATTTCAATTATAAATATACAGATTTGAAACAGTTACCATTACTAAGGCTTTCTTGAATTAAGTTCCAGTTTTTTTGCTCTGAATTCCTGTTTAGTAAAGCTTGGGCAATATAATGTTTGTATTGTAAAAAAACTGTTGCAAACTATCCAAAAATGGTCTTGTGAGCCATGTTTCACACTCTTGCACTTAAAGGCTGTTCTGCAGTATTTAACAATTCAAATATGTCTGAAATATCTTTGTGCCAATCAAGATTAGATCACCCCTATGTAATTCATAACATCCTCAATGTACATTGTTTTAGCATCCCAATCATTCAACAACAGTTATCTTCCTGTTGCTTTTTGCTCTATGTTTGTCAGTTTATGTGTTTTTCAAAACAGTTGTTCCACCTCATCTTTGAACGCGATGGCAAAACTTAATGATTTATGTATCAAATGAAAGCTTGTAATGCTGGGAGTATCATTGGCTATAAAAATTTAACCCCCCCCCATGCTTTCTTTCCCCCTGAAAAGGGGAAAATATGAAAACGATTGTTCTCTTACATCTCCTGAATGCCACTGCAGAAAGTAACAAGCTATGCGTCAAATGAAAGCTTGTGACGTCAGGAGTCTCATAAGCTATAAAAAATTGATCCCATATTTCTTCCCCCTAAAAAAGGGGAAATATGAAAAGGATTGTTCTGCAATATCTTCAGAATGTGAATACTGAAAATAACAAGCTATAGGTGGAGAGTGTCATAAGCTCTAAAACATTACCCCCCCCCCCCATATGCTTCCTTCCTCCCTAAAAAGGGGGAAAATATGAAAAGATTGTTCCACTATATCTGTAGAATGCGAGTGAAAAAGTAACAAGTTTATATCAAATGAAAGCTTGTGTTGTGGGTAACAAAAATAATTCATACTCATTTTGGTTTCTTCCTCCCACCCTAAAACAATGAGAAATGTTCTACTATATCTTCCGAAATGGATTCCAGATGAAAGATCATATAATGACCATCATAAACTATTTAGGATTTTCCACCCACAATTCTACTGCCTCCTTATAAATGTTGGGGGGGGGGGCAAATTTTCACAGAGTTCGACCTTAACAAGTTATATTTCAAATTAAAACTTGTAGCATCTCTATTTGGATTTGCTTCCACATCAATCCTTATAACAAGTTATATTTCAAATTAAACAAGTTATGCTTCAAATTAAAACTTGTAGCATCTCTATTTGGATTTGCTTCCACATCAGTTGTAAGTAGGTAAATCAGCACCCTACCTTCCTTTGAAGTGAATACGAATTTAGTGAATTATTGCACCATCGATATGCTTTAGGTTTATTTTCTACTTTTTAGGGCACATATATAAAGACGGTACTTTTTAAAAAATTTAATTTATGTATATTTTTTAATTGTGCATAATAAGTACTACTAATTGTAAAGCAGACTCTGATTATTCAGGCCTTGATCCATAATCAGTGAGATATGTATGAAACACATTCTGCAAATAATCAACTTTCAATTCAACTATTAAGTATTATGTAAGATCATATCAGTTAAGATATTAAAATGTTTCATGCAATTTTTGTGAAAACACTCATCATTGTTGTTATGGATCCAAAGTTTTCTGAATCAACATCATTAAGATTAATCTCAGTATATAGGAATAATGTATATCTAGAAAGTTTTGTACATGGCATTTATGACGGATAATAAGTGGAACTAGCTGCCATAACTGAAATTATTTGTTCATTTCTTATAATACTAAATCTTAAATATTATTTTGTTAGATCATTGATTTTGTTTTCACTTGCAGAACTTTCAGCGGCAAACATCACTCCTATTTCGTGTATTATCTGGGGTAAGAAGCCACCAAGTCAGCCCTTATTTAGCACAGCTGCTACTGAGAATAGATTATAATAAGTACTTAAGTTCCTGTGGTGGACATCTGGGTGGGTATGTTATATTTTTGTCTAAATGGAAATGACCAGTGCCTTTCTAATTACTGATGCTTAGTGCTTTCGCTAATGTTATAGAAGAGTTCAACAATAAAAAAATAAAAAGTTTTTTTTATGTATATTGAGTTGTTTCATGTAGAATATGGTGTGGATTGTTGAAATAAGTGAACTTCATGAATTAGACAATAAATAGTGGTATTTGTACCTGAAAGTTGACCTGGCAGTTGCAATGTGACCAAGAACCAACACAATGCCATGGCAACAGTAAAGTGGCAAGAGTTTCTTAAAGCAACCTTAAGAAAAAGCAAAGCATAACACCTGAACCTCAACCCTCTAACTTGACTAACAGATCCCAGTAGGTGAGGAGGTATCTACACCTTCACTTACTCAGTCATTTGACCCAGATGCAAGGATGTAGCGAAGGGACTATGGTGGTGGGGAGGGGGAGAGATAGCGAAAATTTTACAACTGAGAAAAGTATTAAATTAGTAATTATAATAATATTAATAAGTATTTTACATAAATTTAATTATATCTCACCCAGGATTTAATTCCGTGGGGGAGAGTGCTCCTCAGAATTTACCAAGTTGACTCGATTTTTTGCCAACTCACCATAATTTTATTTTTTTTTAAATCCCAATTTTTACCTGAATTTTACCAAGTCACTTTCAATTTTACCAACTCCTGAAGATTTTGCGACGTCGTCCCGATTTTGCCAACTTTCCAAGATTTTCCCAAATCACCTTCCTTTCCGAAATTGCCCTCCCACATGACTGATTTCCATGCCAAGGAAGTCTATTCTGCTTTTGTATCCAAGATATTCATTTTCAGAAAATGATGCAAGATCAAAGTTTTTTTACTGGAAAATGAAGAAATAATAAAAGGAAAAAATTAACATATAACCTAATCTTAATGCGATGTTAAATAAAATATCCAGAACAACAAGTTGTAAGCCTGATGTAGCATAACCCTGAAAAATCCATAATTATTGATCGACCAAAAGATTGATAATTTAGAGAAATAAAGTAAATCCACAGAAATCTATACTAAGGTTTAATTTTAAAAGGAAAGAAATACTTTATGAAGGGAGTGTATATCCTACTTGACTTAACCCTTCCAGTGTTCATGTTGTACATTCACTTTCACAGAATCTGCAACTATAGGCCGAGGACGTATGCGTATGTTTTTAGTACAACTATAAAAAACGATTTTTGAAAAATAAAAATTGCCATTTTAAAATTTTCTTACATATATTTTATAAAAATATATAATTCAGGCTTGAAAAAAAATTATCCATTTGATGCATATTTTAGTAAACTACAATATAAATTACTTTTGTTAGAAACTCTATACAGTATTGCCAATTTGTTTGTTAACGTTACTTTTTGCTGAAGCAAGCCCCTTATTTAAACTCACAAGTTTGATTTGAACTATTATCAACAAATTTTTCTTTAAATTTTCGAAAATCTAAAAAATAAAAAATTGCTACTTTTAAAAACAGCAGATTTTAGAAGTAATTGTGAAGTACATACAAGCCATTTTTTCCCCATTTTACACTCTTTTCTGCCATAAAGCTATTTCAGTATTTCCAGAATTATTTTTATCGTTTATATCATTTATCCCAGCATTTTATGCATCTTTCCTGCTCTTAAAATCGAAACTGTAAGTACATGAGCCTTCTTAGAAAGAGGAAGCCAGCAAGCCAAGTTGTTTCAGTGTAAAGTATGTCACTGCAGCAGGTGCACTTTAGAGCAATGACCTAGTTATTGTTCACATGTGCAGTAAAGTGGCTCTATAGTGGGTGTTTACTTACAGAAAGAGTTCTTTTCGGATATAGGATAACGTGACCATGCATCTAGTCAGTATTAACCTTAGTTTCCTATTCTCTAGATTTATTTTATTTCTAAATTATTGATTTTTTTCGTCGGCTAATATATCGATTTTTTGAAGTTATGTTACATCAATGGCTTGCTTTATAAGTTGTTGCAGATAGTATTTAACATGCATTAGGTTATATGTTAATATTTCTTTTTATTATTTCTTTCCATTCTTGTAAAAAAAACTTTGATCTTGTATCATTTCCTGAAAATGAATGAGGTATTGGATATGGAAGCAAAAAGGACTTCCTTGACCCAGCAAGCTGTTTACATGGATGATTTCAGTCAAATACTTCCTCCCAACAAAATGAATTATAAACTCCCTGCCTAAAGTTAATATTTTCTTTTCTTTAATTAACCTTAGTTTTAATTTCTGTAGACCTACTTTATTTCCGTAAATTATCAGTCTTTCTGCCAATCAATAATTATTGACTTTTCAGAGTTATGCTACATCGGATGGCTGGCTTACAACTTGTTGCTGTGAATAGCTTAACATCGCATTAAGTTATATGTTGTTTTTTCTTTAAACATTTCTTTGTTTTCCAATAAAAAAAACTGAACTTGCATTGTTTTCTGAAAATGAATGAGATCTTGGATATGGAAGCACAAAGTACTTCTTTGGCACGGTTATCTGACCTAATGTAGGAAGGCAATTTCGGGAAGGAATTTACCCTCCCACACACACACACAGAATAGTATCTTGGCTGTGCCACTCTGATAATACAGATGATTTTTTTTTTGGCTTTGGTACATTGACTTTTCTTCACTTAGCTAAGATCACAATTTAACGACCAAAGAAAAAATTTGTAATATTTGGTTTAAAAAAGCAGCCAAGAAACTGTTCCACCATTTCATAAACTGGACAAAAAATCCCATTAATGCAAGCAATCCAAGTAACTGTATAACACAGGCCGATATTTTAAAATATATCACACTGAAAAAAAATCATTAAAAGAAAAATCATGTTTCTCGTAAATATTATATTATTCAGGAAGAAATTTACTTTCGATGAATATATAATTTAACTATTTTTATTCATCAGGTTTTCCAATATTAAGCCTTAATTGCATAGTCCGATCTATTTTTTTACTTTATCACTGTAAAAAAAAAGTCTTATTAAAATTAGTATACTTTAAAATTTGCTTAAATTCTTTATTTTTATAAAATTCGTAATTAAATTCTGTTTAATTTGATATATAACATACCGTACATTTATCATGCTTTTTCATCCTCTATAGCAAAGTATATATTGCACTCCACCTCCCTCCTTCCAATCAAACAAAAAGCTACATAAAAAATATGCATAATGTGTTGCGTTTAGGTGCTCATTTTGAGAAGAGAGGTAAGAACTAATATCATCATGCATGCTTGAAAATTTACTAGATTAACAATTTTTTTGAAATCTGTAATCACTGAATGACTACTATTATATACCTAAGAATATTTATAAAATGCTTAGTTTTTGATGAGAAGAAATTAAATTATAATATTTTTTTCTTCTTATTGTAGGGCTGATACTTTCCTTCATGGAAATAGAAAAATGCAGAAAACAACATTTGTCTAAACTTATTTTTTCTCTGTAACCAATGAATGAAGATGTATATGTATATTTGTTTAATTATGTGTAATAAATTTCCAAATACGTGGAATATTTTTATGCCAAAAAAACCATCACGTGTACAAAATACCATATTTACTTAAATATAAGATACTAATTTAAAGCTTTGAACAGTTTAATCTGAATATAAGGGAAAGTAGTTACTTTGTTCATTCACATATAAGACTACCCCCTCCCCCCCTCATTAAATTAATATCACCAGAACCAAATATATGGTCAGACTTGTAAATGGTAGCTAGGTAGTCACTGGAAGGAGAGCTATGCACCAATCCCCTGTGATGATGCATAGAACCGGACAGGCCTAGCACCTAATGTCCGACCCCGCCTTCTCGTGGTGCAGACCGTTAGTACCTTTCAAACGAGATACACTCTTGTGGAAGTGAACGGAAGGGGAGGGCTGCCAGAATAGTGTGGCCTACTGATCTGGACATCTGTGGCTACTTTTTTTTCTACCCTGCTGAGGAGTGGTCAACCACACAGGGTCCTGGTGCTGACCATATATACCAACCTGAATGGAATTATGGCTCTAAGCTTGATTATGAATCATGATTTTGCTGCACTGGTGGGCTTCTGTGGAGGGAAAATCTTCCGCTGTGTTTCCTGTTTGTTTGTGGGTTGACAGCCCTAAGTGAATAGATTCACAGGATATGTTTATCAGCTGGTGGATAATCCTGAGCAGAGGTCATCGTAGGCACCTTAACTCTTTGCTTCTATTGGCGTCAAATTCTACATTGGGGGAAGTCTTCCAGTGTAGATGGCTTCAGTCTTTAGTGGTGGGGGAACGGGCCTTTGCCCCATGTCTGCGAGTAGGGGGCTGTTTGATATTGTCGGCATTCCCTCTCTCAATAAACATAGTTTCTTTAAACATCCCACTAACCATTTTCTCTCCATAGGTAGTTGGAATGTGAGGACTCTGCACAGAGCTTTTTCTCTTGATATCCTCACACAAGAATCCCACCATTATAGTTTAGATATTCTCGGCTTGCAAGAGACCAGATGGACAGATAAAGGTCAGATTCTTAAAAATAATCTTAAATTTCTCTTTTCAGGGAGGGACGACAATAAGCATCACCAAGGCGTGGGAGCCGCCGTCCGTCGGATGGGACGTTAAGCCGTGGCCCCGTGTGCGGGAGAGCAATACCCTGTGCACGTTAAAGAACACGCTGGATGGCCTTGACGGGAGGCTACCATCTGTCTCCCAACAGCTGTTCCAGTGGGTCCCCTCCCCCAACCTTCTCTGAGCCTTCGGGGTCCATGTGACCTGGCCATTTAGCCCATGGTGTGCAAAAAAAGTGCCGCTCAGAGGTAAAACAACCCAACCCAACCAAGGCGTGGGTCTGCTTCTCAGCAGACACGCTAGTGGTGCTCTTCTAGGATATGAGTGCATTAATGAAAGGTTTCTTACAGTAAACTTTCAGACAAGCATTAAAGACTTGAATGTTATCTACTGTTATGCCCCCACTGAGGATGAGAAGGATAGGTTTTACGGACAACTTCAGGATATTTTAAATTCTGTCAAGAAAGGAGATATTACCCTTGTTCTTGGTGACTTCAATGCCAAAGTTGGTACCGACTCTGACCTTTGGGGAGGAGTAATAGGCCCTTTTGGTATTGGTAGCTGCAATGGCAATGGGCAACGTCTCCTACAGGCAAGTAAACTCAATGGTTTCAGAATAACTAACACTTGTTACAAACACCACGACATACATAAATACACATGGGTTTCACCTGATGGGCTGCATAAGAATATAATTGATTACATATTAATTAACAGCAAACGGGCTAGTTCTGTTAGGAATACCAGGTCATATAGGGGAGCCGAAATTGGATCTGACCAATACCTTATTAAAAGTGTCTTGCAACTTAAACTTAAAAAGTGTGTGCTAAAGTTAAAAAATTTACCTTTAATACCGAAGCTCTGAAAGACCCTGTTGTAGCTAAAGCTTGCCATGATAGGTTACTTGGTCATTATGACAGTCATGGTTTAATTACTACTGAAGTTGAGGAAGAATGGGATCACTTTAAGCAGGCTTTTTTGGAAACTAAGAGTACTCTTTTTAGGAAAAGGGAAGCAGAGGAGGCAGAATTATCCGAGTGATAAGGCACTTGAGCATATTTCGGAGAGAAAGAACTGCAGGAATGTTCTTAATCGATACCCTACTAATCCTAATTGAAAGCATTACAGACAACTTAATAAACGTGTAAAAGATCAATTAGCTGCTGATAAGAATCTTTGGCTTGGCTGACAAAGCCGAGGTAGCAGTTAGACAGCACAACAGCAGAGAGCTGTACCAGATAGTTGAGGTTTTGTGTGGTAGAAAACAGACAGATATACAGGGATTGAAGGATAAACAAGGTAAGGTTATAATCTTAAATAGAAGGTGATTCTGTCATGGCTAGGTGGGCTGGGCATTTCAGTGATCTAAACAAGGTAAGGTTATAATCTTAAATAAAAGGTGATTCTGTCATGGCTAGGTGGGCTGGGCATTTCAGTGATCTTCTAAACAAGGTAAGGTTATAATCTTAAATAGAAGGTGATTCTGTCATGGCTAGGTGGGCTGAGCATTTCAGTGATATTCTAAACAATGTGGTTAGTTCTACTCCCATTGTTTGCAATGATGATAGATGCATTGGTGGCTTCAATGTTGGCCCTATAACACAATCCGAAGTTATTTTGGCTATTTCTAAACTTAAACTTCATGAATCCCCAGGGATAGATGAAATTACTTCGGAATGCTTAGAGCTGGGTATGTTTCTGTTACCACATAGTTGACTGAAATTTTGAATATCTTTTATGATAAAGGCATGGTTCCTAAGGATTTTACCAGAGCTATTATTATCCCTATTTTTAAAAAAGGTGATCGCAGTTCTTGTGATAACTATAGGGGTATCAGCCTACTCTCTGTTCCAGGGAAAGTTCTTTGCATGATTGTGCTTAATAGAATTAAGGATCGGGTTGACAGGCAATTGCGTGATGAGCAATGTAGATTCAGAAGTGGTAGGGGATGTGTATATTGGATATTTTCACTTAGGCAGATTCTTGAGAAATGTTTAGAGTTTCAGAAACCTTTGGTTGCTCGCTTTGTTGATTTCAAAAAGGCTCGACTCTGTTGATTGTCATAATTTGTGGTTGATTGTGAAATCACATGGTATACCAGACAAGTTAGTTAACATAATGAAAGCTTTCTATAATAACACTGAGTCATGTGTGAGTGTTGGTAAGGCTTGTAGCAATTGGTTTAGCATTACTTCTGGTGTTCGACAAGGGTGCATTTTGTCTCCTTTCCTCTTTAGCTTTGCTATTGATTATGTTATGCGAAATTCACTTCGAGGGAAAGATTTTGGCCTTAAATGGACTGGAGATATGAAATTTTCTGATTTAGAATATGCTGATGATTTAGCCCTATTGGCAAATGATGTTGATGAGATGAACTCTTTCATTTGAGCTGTTGATGAGACTGGTAGTAGAGTAGGTTTGGTTTTAAACAGAGAGAAAACTAAAGTGATGAAAATTGGTCAGGCAGACTGTTATTCAGTTAATCTGAATGGTTGCAGTCTTGAGCAGGTGTCACAGTTTAATTATCTTGGAAGCTATGTAACAGATAATGGTGATGTGCGGCATGAGATTAAGAGACGAATAGGGATTGCTGCCGAGACTTTTAAGAATCTATGGAGAGTGTGGAGAAATAGGCGTATACACCTAAAGACTAAAATTAGGCTGTATAACAGTTTGGTTCTTTCTATGGTTAGTTATGGTAGTGAAACTTGGACATTTTGTAAACAAGATAACAGGAAACTAGATGCTTTTGATCCCAGATGCTTACGCAGTATCTTGGGCATTAGGTGGTTCAACTTTGTAACTAATGATGAGGTTAGGCAAAGGAGTTTGCAACCTCCTTTAAGCAGCATATTGTGCAGAGAGAGACTCCGTTGGTTTGGCCATGTTGCCCGTATGAATAATTATAGATTGGCGAATAGGGTTATGAACAGTGTGCCTAAAGGCCTCAGAAAGAAGGGGAGACCTAGGATGCGGTGGGCAAACAATGTCAAACAGGACCTTGTTAGAATTTGTGTGCAGTGGCCAGATGCAGTAGATGTAGCTCAGGATAGACTTGCTTGGAGAACTAAATTGCACGGTCTGGTTGGACCTCCGTAGCCCATGACTGCTTGAGGAATATGATGATTGCATCTGTTTATGTTCCTCTAATAATACATGAAAAGATGTAATATTCAGGAGAGGAGAGTGAAAAAATAGCACGAACGATGTAGCATACGATTAAGACTATTTTTGATAAACTTAATTTCTATTGCCTAGTTTTTCTAATTCACAGTAATACATGCATTAGAAGATAAGAATTAGCCAATAAAGCATATTACCATATGCAAAATAAAATTTCCCAGGTAGTTGTAAAATTCAATTACAAAACATGATCAGGATATACACTTGTATCAGAATAATATGACCATCTTCCATAGTATATGTATGGTAGGTGGTCATATTATTCTGATATGACCGTGTATTTAGAATTGTTGTATATAGGTTGTATTCTACAGTTCTATGAGGTATGAAAAATTTATTTCGTATACCAAACTTTTTAAATGGCCAAATAAAAGGTAATCAAGTGAATTAATGTCTGGTGATTACAATATTTTACTTCCCAGTTCGTTTTTTTTTATTCTATGGCATAAGCAATTGTTTTTGTGATACAATCAAAATTAATCTAGCTAGAGTTGGATTGTTGTAATTCTATATATGCGATCAGATCCATTTCCCCAGTCCAATGTTCTAAACTCTGATCCCATGGTGTCCTTGTGATCTGGCCATTTAGTCAATTGTGGTGCAAAAGTGCTGGTCAGAATTACAACAAATCAACTATAGCTAGATTAATTTTTGATTGTATCACAAAAACAATTGTTTGTGCCATACAATCAAAAAAACCAAACAAACTGGGAAGTAAAATATTGTAATCACCAGACATTAATTCACATGATTACCTTTTATTTGGCCATTTAAAAAGCTTAGTATATGACACTAAACAATTTGAATTACCCCATGTTATGTCAATGCCAAGCTAACTCTATAACTTCTAAAATAAGTTTTTTATTTTGAGAAATGGCATAGACAGCAGATAAAGATCTCAATCAAATGTATCAAACTCGATTTTCAACATTCGTTACTATTTAATGAGGTATGGAAGTTTGAATATTTAACAACAGCAATGCCAGTATTAAGAAAACTTGTACAAAACTGATTCATAGTGAAAGAATTCTTTACACAAACTTCAAAAATACACACCTATTGAACACCTTTGATGCAATACTTCGTATTACGTTCTAATTAACTTCTGAAGTCATTTCTTTGGGACTGGCATTGTTATTGATAAGTTTTCAAACTTACACAACTCATTAAATATTGAACGAATATTGTTGAAAATCGAGATTATTGATATAATTTAATTGAGATCTTTATCTGCTCTCACATTCTTCCAAAAAAAAATTTAGAAGCTATAAAGCTTGGACTATTTGCAAATGCAAAATGCATTTTTTTTGTCCTCACAGAAATAAATTGTACAAAGAAACTAAAAGCAGAATATGGACTGAAAAGAATGGAAATGCAACCCGTTTTTCATATCTCCCCTTTTTTTTTTGCCGTTTTCTAATTCAAACCTATTTTAGAATTATACAATTCATAAAATTGAAAAAATTCTCAAATCGCATTTTCTGACCCCAATTTTACTTAAAAATAAGAAAATACCCCCTCAAGCAGCTGCTTGTCACAGAGGTCTGACAGGAGCCTGTCAGTTTATATGCCATAGTAGAAATGGTAGCTAGGTAGTCACTGGAAGGAGAGCTATGCACCAATCCCCTGTGATGATGCATAGAACCGGCCAGGCCTAGCACCTAATGTCCAACCCCGCCTTCTCGTGGTGCGGACCGTTAGTAACTTTCAAAAGAGATACTCTCTTGTGGAAGTGAACGGAAGGGGAGGGCTGCCAGATTAGTGTGGCCTACTGATCTGGACAACTATGGCTACTTTTCTTTTTTTCTACCCTGCTGAGGAGTGGTCAACCACACAGGGTCCTGGTGCTGACCATATAAACCTACTGGACTGGACAGATATATGGCTCTGAGCTTGATTATGGATCCTGATTTTGCTGCACTGGTGGGCTTCTGTGGAGGGAAAATCTTCCGCTGTGTTTTCTTTTTGTTTGTGGGTTGACAGCCCCAAGTGAATAGATCCACAGGATATGTTTATCAGCTGGTGGATAATCCTGAGCAGAAGTCATCGCAGGCACCTGAACTCTTTGCTTCTATTGGCATCGTCAAATTCTACATTGGAGGAGGTCTTCCAGTGTAGATGGCTTCAGCCTTTAGTAGTGGGGGAACGGGTCTTTGCCCCATGTCTGCGATTAGGGGGCTGTTTGATATTGTCGGCATTCCCTCTCTCAATAAACATAGTTTCTTTAAACATCCCACTAACCATTTTCTCTCCACAGGTAGTTGGAATGTGAGGACTCTGCACAGAGCTTTTTCTCTTGATGTCCTCACACAAGAATTCCACCGTTATAATTTAGATATTCTCGGCTTGCAAGAGACCAGATGGACAGATAAAGGTCAGATTCTTAAAAATAATCTTAAATTTCTCTTTTCAGGGAGGGACGACAAAAAGCATCACCAAGGCGTGGGTCTGCTTCTCAGCAGACACGCTAGTGATGCTCTTCTAGGATATGAGTGCATTAATGAAAGGTTTCTTACAGCAAAATTTCAGACAAGCGTTAAAGACTTGAATGTTATCTGCTGTTATGCCCCCACTGAGGATGCCGATGAGGATGAGAAGGATAGGTTTTATGAACAACTTCAGGATATTTTGAATTCTGTCAAGAAAGGAGATATTACCCTTGTTCTTGGTGACTTCAATGCCAAAGTTGGTACTGACTCTGACCTTTGGGGAGGAGTAATAGGCCCTTTTGGTATTGGTAGCTGCAATAGCAATGGGCAACGTCTCCTACAGGTAAGTAAACTCAATGGATTCAGAATAACTAACACTTATTACAAACACCGCGACATACATAAGTACACATGGGTTTCACCTGATGGGCTGCATAAGAATATGATTGATTACATATTAATTAACAGCAAATGGACTAGTTCTGTTAGGAATACCAGGGCATATAGGGGAGCTGAAATTGGATCTGACCATTACCTTGTTAAAAGTGTGTTGCAACTTAAACTTAAAAAGTGTTGTGCTAGGGTTAAAAAATTTACTTTTAATACTGAAGCTCTGAAAGATCCAGTTATAGCCAAAGCTTACCATGATAGGTTACTTAGTCATTATGACAGTCATGGTTTGCTTACTACTGAAGTTGAGGAAGAATGGGATCATTTTAAACAGGCTTTTTTGGACACTAACAGTACTCTTTTAGGAAAAAAGGAGCAGAAGAGGCAAAATTATCTGAGTGATAAGGCACTTGAGCTTATTTCGGAGAGAAAGAACTGCAGGAATGCCCTTAATCAATACCCTACTAGTCCTAATAGAAAGCATTACAGAGACCTTAATAAATTTGTAAAGGATCAGTTAGCTGCTGATAAAAATTTTTGGCTTGATGGTTTGGCTGACAAAGCCGAGGAAGCAGTTAGACAGCACAACAGCAGAGAGCTGTACCAGATAGTTAATGTTTTGTGTGGTAGAAAACGGACAGGCATACAAGGATTGAAGGATAAACAAGGTATGGTTATAGAAGGGGAGGATTCTGTCATGGCTAGGTGGGCTGAGCATTTCAGTGATGTTCTAAACAATGTAGTTAGTTCTACTCCCATTGTTTGCAATGATGATAGATGCATTGGTGGCTTTAATGTTGGCCCTATAACACAATCTGAAGTTAGTTTGGCTGTTTCTAAACTTAAACTTCATAAATCCCCAGGGGTAGATGAAATTACTACGGAAATGCTTAGAGCTGGGAATGTTTCGGTTACCACTTGGATGACTGAAATTCTGAATCTCTTTTATGATAAAGGCATGGTTCCTAAGGATTTTACCAGAGCTATTGTTATCCCTATTTTCAAAAAAGGTGATCGCAGTTCTTGTGATAACTATAGGGGTATCAGCCTACTCTCTGTTCCAGGTAAAGTTCTTTCCATGATTGTGCTTAATAGAATTAAGAATCTGGTTGACAGGCAATTGCGTGATGAGCAATGTGGATTCAGAAGTGGTAGGGGATGTGTAGATCAGATATTTTCACTTAGGCAGATTCTTGAGAAATGTTTAGAGTTTCAGAAACCTTTGGTTGCTAGCTTTGTTGATTTCAAAAAGGCTTTCGACTCTGTTGATCGTCATAATTTGTGGTTGATTGTGAGATCATATGGTATACCAGACAAGTTAGTTAACATTATGAAAGCTCTCTATAATAACACTGAGTCGTGTGTGAGAGTTGGTAAGGCTTGTAGCAATTGGTTTAGCATTACTTCTGGTGTTCGACAAGGGTGCATTTTGTCTCCTTTTCTCTTTAGCTTGGTTATTGATTATGTTATGCGAAATTCACTTCAAGGGAAAGATTTTGGCCTTAAATGGGCTGGAGATAGGAAAATTTCTGATTTAGATTATGCTGATGATTTAGCCCTTCTGGCAAATGATGTTGATGAGATGAACTCTTTCATTCGAGCCGTTGATGAGACTGGTAGTAAAGTAGGTTTGGTTATAAACAGAGAGAAAACTAAAGTGATGAAAATTGGTCAGGCAGGCTGTGATTCAGTTAATCTGAATGGTTGCAGTCTTGAGCAGGTGTCACAGTTTAATTATCTTGGGAGCTATGTAACAGATAATGGTGATGTGCGGCATGAGATTAACAGACGAATAGGGATTGCTGCTGGGACTTTTAAGAATCTATGGAGAGTGTGGAGAAATAGGCGTATACACCTAAAGACTAAAATTAGACTGTATAATAGTTTGGTTCTTTCTAGGGTTAGTTATGGTAGTGAAACTTGGACACTTTGTAAACAAGATAACAGGAAACTAGATGCTTTTGATTCCAGATGCTTACGCAGTGTCTTGGGCATTAGGTGGTTCAACTTTGTAACTAATGATGAGATTAGGAAAAGGAGTTTGCAACCTCCTTTAAGCAGCATATTGTGCAGAGAGAGACTCCGTTGGTTTGGCCATGTTGCCCGTATGAATAATTATAGATTGGCGAATAGGGTTATGAACAGTGTGCCTAAAGGCCTCAGAAAGAAGGGGAAATCTAGGATGCGGTGGGCTGACAATGTCAAACAGGACCTTGTTAGAATTGGTGTGCAGTGGCCAGATGCAGTAGTTGTAGCTCAGGATAGACTTGCTTGGAGAACTAAATTGCACGGTCTGGTTGGACCACGGAGGTATGAATGAGAGGAGACGCCCTAACGCGCTTTCCCTGTTCAAGGAAAATGATGCTTAAGCAGCAGGGCGGTAGCCATGTTGTTGCATTCAAAACAAACCGTCTGCCGCTGCAATCAAGCCTACTTTTCACGTGCTATACTCAGTTTTACTGTGCGTTATATACGGGAAGATTTTTTTTTACGACTAAGAGAAAGCCCATTTAAGCTATTTGGAATTTATATTGCTTTTTTTAATGCAATGAATATT
Organism: Ryuthela nishihirai; assembly: GCA_038380435.1. Lineage (NCBI taxonomy): Eukaryota > Metazoa > Arthropoda > Arachnida > Araneae > Heptathelidae > Ryuthela > Ryuthela nishihirai. Next base: position 29,955,196 of record JAWZYU010000007.1, on the reverse strand, counting down.
TCCGTACAGAATTACTGTACAGCAGAACTATTTATGTATTTCGTTGAATACGACAATAACAAACAATTACCAGATTTTGAAAGTTTATTTATACTGCACTGATAATAGCAGAAAACATTTTATGGATAAAACACTAAACATTATATCCAATAGCAACATTTAAACTGCAAAAAAAAAATCACATTTGTAAGATTCAGAAATAGCTGTTTTACGTTAAAAAAAATTCTCATTCCACAAAAATAAAAAAAAATTGCTTAACAAAACTAAATAAAGCCAATAGTATAAGAAGTAAAAAAAAAGAACTAAAAAAAATATATATATTTATACAAAAAAAACGCCCCAGATGGTGGCTCGACCCACCAGCTCTATGTTTGTACCCTCAACTTTACATCTCTCCCCCATCTCATGCTCATTCTCCTCCCTCAACCAGAGTTAACAATCAATACAAAATACACAATTATTACAATCTCTCAAAAAAATCTCATAAATATTGAAATACATCCTTCCTCAGCCACAAAGGAAAATTTCAAAATAATATCTGAAAAAACTATATGAAAAAAAAGCAACTAAAAATTATACTAAGCAAAAATAATAAAAAATTTAAAAAATATAACAAAAAGGAAAAAAATATATATCCACAGGGTGAAGGGAATGTAATATTCATTTAAAAAAAAAAGGCAACGTTCCAGACAGTGGCTTGAACCCAACATCTCAGTGCCTGACTGCTCAGTCTCTCATACCTCCCTTCATGTACGCCTAACCTACCCCTCAACCAAAGTAAAAATAAAATAACTACAAGCAATAAACTCGCTCTATTTGAAATCCATACAGAATTAAATAAATTCAGTATTCACCTTAAAAGGGACAATTAGAACCCTATCAGAAGAATTAACGAAAAGGAGAAAACTCTCCTCTCCTCTTTTAACTAAAATTATTTAAACAATTTGAAAAATTTTCACCCTAACTAATGATCGCTGTCACTCACCTATGACAATTTACACCAGATACATTAAATTAATCGGAAAAGAAATTCAAATACATAAGAGTCCAATCCAAGAAAAAAAAGGGGTATTTAAACAAAACCCTTAAATGCTATCCAAATTTTTTTAAAAAAAGAAAGATTATATTTCTCACCTTATGAAAATACTTTATTGTAATTTACTTTTCCCTTCTTACACTGAACTTATTAAATCATGAAGAGAGAGGAATTTAAACACTGAAACATTTAAACAAATAATATCTAATACTTCCATCTAAAATAAAATAAAAAACAAAAAAGAAACTCCTTGGTATTTTAATCACCTCTATTTAAAAGTATGTAAATTCATCATCCATTAATAGAATACACACTAATATTCAATTACAGCAACAAAATTTTTTAACAGAGAAAGCCTGCAGAAGGAATTCTCAAATAAGTGTAACGTAAAATCAATCAATCAATCAATATAAGAAGTACATCTTCACATTTATCACTGAGTGCAATCCGAAGAAAATGAAAAAAAAATCTGGTGAAGAATCGAGGTTTGTAACTCGAAATAAAACCGATTTCATAGCGGCGTAATTTCAACACGAAGTTGCTTGTATCATTATATAATTATTTAAACTTTTATAAAAAAGACAAACTTACCAATGAAAGGTAATTCCTGGTATCTTCTTTGAAGGGCGATTCGTGCAGCTGTAAGCTGAACAGGCTGCCATAATACAAATGTCGAAAAAAATTAAATTTTTATAGCGCAACACTTCGTTACTCACCTATAATGCTGATCAATGTTTTGAATAGAATAACATGGCTACCGCGCAGTCGCCGAAGCATCATTTTCAAGTGCTTAGGGCTCCTCCTCTTATCTTCCTACCTCCATGGGTTGGACCTCCGTAGCCCATGGCTGCTTGAGGATGATGATGATGATGATGAGTAGAAGGTCTGTGAAGATGGCAGGACCATTGAGATAATATTACTAGAGACAGGATTGGCAACGGACGCCATGAACATGTGCAAAATCTTAAGCCTACTCCTCAGTGAGGCAGAGAGAGATAGGCGTGTTGATTAGCGTAAACAAACATTTCACAACTCTCTTATATTTACACGAATTGTGTACAACTACTGAAAAGTACTATAAAAGCAGTAATTCCACATTTCATAGGTTAGTAATTTACGAATATTGTGAAATTCTTTAAATTTAAATTGTTAAGGCAGAGAGGCCTAAAAATAAATAAAGCATTTTAAAATACCGTTCTGTCCTAGTATAATATCAGATGTAGTTCACGATTTTTTTCATAAATGAAACTAATAATATTTACATATGAAAAGAAGGCGATTTATAAATTCAAACAGCATGGAATTTATAGAATATTTTCGTGAAGTTTGTTTCTAAAAGAAATATCGAACTTAGACATCAATTTTATGAGACTTCTGCTTTGCATTTTTTATTTTGCCAAAATAAACCAATTTTTTTTTTTTTTCAAACGAAATGCCTGAAATAGGGATTTTATAATTTTGCATGTGATAAATGAAGCATAAAAATTTGCTCTTCATATTTGATTTAAAAAAAATGAGTTGAAATGCTAAGGCTTGTCAATTGTGGTTGAAGCTCCATTGTCTCTCCTTAAACAGTAGCTAGTACTATCTTTTCCCAACACTATCATCATCATCATCCTCAAGCAGCCATGGGCTACGGAGGTCCAACCAGACCGCGCAGTTTAATTCAAGCATATCTGTCCTGAGCTGCATCTGCTGCATCCAGCCACTGCACACCAATTCTAACAAGGCCCTGTTTGACATTGTCTGCCCACCGCATCCTAGGTCTCCCCCTCCTTCTGAGGTCTCTAGGCACACTGTTCATAACCCTATTCACCAATCTATAATTATCCATACGGGCAACATGGCCAAACCAGCGGAGTCTCTCTCTGCACATTATGCTGCTTAAAGGAGGTTGCAGACTCCTTTGCCTAACCTCAGCATTAGTTACAAAGTTGAACCACCTAATACCCAAGATACTGCGTAAGCATCTAGATTCCTGTTATTTTGTTTACACAACGTCCAAGTTTCACTACCATAACTAACCCTAGAAAGGACCAAACTATTATACAGTCTAATTTTAGTCTTTAGGTGTATACGCCTATTTCTCCACAATCTCCATTGTTTTAAAAATAAAGCTCCAGAAAATGGCACAGTATGATTAATTAATGATGCTGTGCTAACTTTATTCACATTTGTAGCAAATGCCTGTATTGAGTTACACTTGTAGAAGATATGATAGAAATTGCAATGAGAACAGATAGTGCCTCTAAAAATGATCACTCATGCTGTGTAAGAGGGAAGAGTCCTAGAAAATTTAAGAGAAAGTTGATGTCAGTGCAAAATGAAATCCAAAGCTTAAAGAAAATGCTATGGTGATATTATTACCAGCAAACAGCCAAGCATCAGACTCTTCTTTAAAAGAAATATTAGATTTGTTTAAGGCTCAAAAGCTCATCAAGATGGCATTGAGACACCAAAGCCTGTGTTTCTAGATATAACTTTAAACCTGTTCAGAAATTCACAGCAAAATGCTGAAAGAAGCAATGGCATATTTTATTGCCAAGAGGTAAATAGGTTTACCATGATATTTTCATTCACCAAAGGCTTATTAAAAATTGAGGTTCCATTTTTTTATTTTTAAAAAGGCTTATGAATTTGTAAGAGAAAAATTTTTCTCAATAGCTCCACAATTTTAACTTGTGCAGATCCATAGATGGCCTTCCTGGATTTATTGAAGTTTTCTGCATGGAAAATTTTACTGATAGCAGAAGCATATGATATTCACTTTACTCTTTGAGGAGAAGTCAATTAGGAAACAAATACTGTTCAATGGCAAAATGTTATTGTAAATAAATAAAAAAATAATAAATACCCCCTCAAGCAGCTGCTTGCCACAGAGGTCTGACAGGAGCCTGTCAGTTTATATGCCACAGTAGAAGGATCTGAGATTGTAGATATTTAGATTATGGTAATAATGCTAATGATAAAAATTCAGATATAGCTTCTGAAACTCTAATTTTTATGTTTGTTTCCGTTTTACATAGCTGGAAAATCCCCATAGGTTATTTTTTTAACAGTTGGTTTGTCTGGCTCATAATATATTTTTACTTACAAATTCATCCAGGACCATATTTAATTTTTTTTAAACTATAAGAGCAAAAGAGGGAAACTATAATAACCTAATGATCTTTAGTTCCAAAGTGCACACATGCAGTTAATAATTAACCGACTGATAATTAATAAGAAAAATGGCAATTGTTTAACTTTCAATGAAATTAAAATCATTAGCAGCAATAATGAAATGTCCAGTGACATTTTAGGTGTTTCTCACATGTGGATAATATCAAGCAATCACAGTAAAGCAATGAAGGTCATTGTGTCTATTTTCTCTGAAATTCAAAAATGTTATTATAAGTTATCTTTATAGCAAAAAAATCTTATCAAAAATGTTATTTAAGCTATCTTTATAGCAAAAAAATTATGAAAAATTTTCTATTCTTGCATAGAATGTACAAATTTTCATAGTTTTCATAGTTTCAAATTTTCATAGAATGTACAAATTGCACAAATTTTCTATTCTTGCATAGAATGTAAATTAGCATTAATTGACTCTTACCTAATACAGTCTTCTGTGTCTGCACTTATTAACCCTTACAAAGACAATTTTTTTTTCTTTAAAAAACATTTGAGCCGTATTATGAAAAACTAATGAATGAAATATAGTCCATATTACATATCAAAAGAAAAAGCATTTAATTCTGGAAAAAAAAATGGTAGGGAAGCCTAAAAAAGCATGTTGCAGGTTCTTTTGTAGGGATTTTTGGAAACTGATTAATCAACTTTTGTCACTTTAAAGGTTAATATTAAAAATTGAGGTTTTCTTGCCTTTCTCACAGTATGTGTGTGCAATTGCAAAAATTACTGAACAGTGTCTTCCAGGAGATAACTTTATATTCTCAGCAACAACCATTTCAAACCTAATTAAAAAATTCAGGTTAATGTCCTATATAGGCTTCAATGCATGTTGGTGCTCATATCACTATAGTCATATCAGTAATAGGGAATTGGATGTGGAATTCGACTCGACAATCATGCTTATAATATGAAAAAGAAACATTACAAAAAAATATGCTAAAATTAGACTTCACCATTTAGAGACACAAATTAATTTCAAATTAATTAATCACAAATTAATTTTCAAAATGACAGGAAAATTAAAAAGCATCATATTAGAGCAAACATCTAAATTTGCATAAAACACAGTGACAAAAATATACTTTACGGTAACTTCATTTCTTACATTACGTGTGTATGATATGAATTTCCTACTGCCTCAGCTGAAATGAAAATAGTGTGCATTTTTGTTTTCTTTTTTATAGCATGAAATTTCAATTATGTCACTTGTGTGTGTGACCTTGGTTTTCCTTCTACCTTAGCTGCTATAAAAGTTTACAATATTTGTATTTTGTTGCATGAAATTTCAATTATGTCATTTTTGTGTGTGAGGGGGGGGGGGAGGGTCTTGCCTTTCCTTCTGCCTTAGTTGAAATGAGAGAAAGTGTAAGGTCCTGCCATACTCACACACCTTCTACTATGGCATATAAACTAACAGGCTTTTGTCAGACGTCTGTGGCAAGCAGTTGCTTAAAGGGGTATTTATTTTTATTTATATATATAGCATGCAATTTCAATTATGTCATTTGTGTGTGTGTGACCTTGGATTTCCTTCTGCCTCAGCTGATATAAAATTTAGAATATTTGTTTTTTGTTGCATGAAATTTCAATCATGTCATTTCTGGGGGTTGAGGGGGGGGGGGCTTTTGAAATGAGAGAAAGTGTAAATTGTTGCTTTTTATATGTATAGCATGCAATTTCAAATATGTCATTTGTGTGTGTGTGTGTGTGTGACCTTGGATAGCTGATATAAAAGTTTACAATATGTGGTTTTTGTTGCATGAAATTTCAATCATGTCATTTGTGTGAGGGGAGGGAGGGGCTTGCCTTTTCTTCCGCCTTAGTTGAAATGAGAGAAAGTGTAAATTACTGTTTTTTTTATATATATAGCATGCAATTTCAATTATGTCATTTGTGTTTGTGTATGTGACCTTGGATTTCATTATGCCTTAACTAATATAAAAGTTTACAATATTTTTTTTGTAGCATCAAATTTCAGTTATGCCATTTGTGTGTTTGTGTGGGAGGGGGGCTTGAATTTCTTTATGCTTCAGCTGAATGACAAGCTTATAATATTTGGTTTTTTTTTCTATAACATGAAATTAAATTGTGTTATTTATTGGGAGGAGATTAGATTTCCTGCCTCAGCTGAATTAAAAAAAGTTTACACTCTCTGATTATTTCTTTCAATTTTTAATAAAAATTTATATTTTTGAATGAAAGAAGAAATAAATGACTTGTTTTTTTTAAATGAGGCGCACATTTGCACTATTAAGGCCTATAAATTTTGAGGGCTTTTGCTTGAGCTGAATGATTTGATCATGTATTAGATTTTAAAATATGTTTACCATTGTTCTTGTTTGAAACGGGCTCAAATTAAAGTCTGCTAAGTTTACAATCAATTTAGTTCAGCTTTAATCATATATTAAGAACATGTCGAATTTTTTTTTAATTTTCATACAAAACCTCGATTTGAAAGAAAAGCAGTTTCCAGTGTCTTCACTTTTCATCCGATATAAATCAGTAAGTGTGTATTAATTAAATCTGTTTTGCTTTAATTACTACACTGGAATAACCTTATTGAAATAAAAAACAAGAAACAGCATAGTTCTCTCTCATTCAAATCATTTGTTAAGCATTTTTAAATAGCCTCCACGTTGTTTGCAGCCAATTCGCAAGGCATCATGGGTATCTTGCCTCACTAAGCAGTCGGCAGACAGTCGTCTGTGATCATGGAGGTCAATGCTACGGGAATCGCAAGTCCTGTTTCTAGCCTCAGCAGAGAAAACAAACATCCATGCCTTACTTGGGGCTCGAACCCAGGTCCCTTAGATCAGTAGCCAAGCATGCTAACCACTCTGCCATGGGACGGCAATTTCGCTTAAACGACGATAAATTTAAAAACAAAACTCCTTTGTTCAGTCTTCTATTATCCTACTTTACGTTCAGTAAAATGCAGTAATACAGTGAAGAATAGTTTTTTTTTTCCCCTTCTGAAACTTGAAATTTTTCAACTATTATGCCAAAATCACGAACTCTCACCTACAGTGTGTAAAGTAAGATAATGTAAGACTAAGCATAGAGAGTTATATATATATAATGTAAATTTTAAATAATTGCAACCCTAAAAAATAGGCCGAAACATTTAAATGGTGTTTGCCAAAAAACAAAAAAGTAGAGCATTGCAATTAAACAATAGTTATGAGAATATCCAGTTTAATTCCTTTTACTGAAGGCCACAGCGAAAAAGATTCTTTTTTTTTATGAACATATATTTTAGCAACTTGGAAACGACATTCTAGTTATATGGAACTGAACCAGTGGAATTAATTTACTCCACTATTTTCAGGTGGAAGAATGGAGTTTATAAACACTGTTGCTTTGAGTTTCTGACAAATTATGGGGTAAAAATGAAACATAACTTTCCTGTCTAATATTTAAAAACAATATATAATTAAAAAATTTCTGCGGTAAATCTACAGTATTTAAATCAGAACAATTACTACGCTACACTTTTGAAATGTTTTATTCGGTAAGAATTAAAAAGATGTTTAAATGAAAAAAAGTAAAAATTTTGCATTTCTTACAAATATGCTTTTATTTTGTTATTCATAACACACACAAAAAAGACGATTACCAACGTTTTTGTTTAAAGAAAATCCCCTCCTCCACTTTGGCGGTTTCAGATAGTTTTGCATTAGGTATGCATAATATGGCCTGTAAATGGTAGCTAGGCGTAAACTGGAAGGAGAGCTGTGTACCAATCCCTAGTGATGATGCACAGAACCGGCCAGATCTAGCACCTAATGTCCGACCCCGCCTTCTCGTGGTGCAGTCCGTTAATACCTTTCAGAAGAGATATTCTCTTTTGGAAGGGAACGGAAGGGGAGGGCTGCCAGTTCAGTATGGCCTACTAATCTGGTCATCTATGGCCACTTTTTTCTTTTTTTTCAACCCTGCTGAGGAGTGGTCAACTTCACAGGGTCCTGGTGCTGACCATTTATACCTACTAGACTGGACTTGTTTATGGATTTGAGCTTAATTATGGATCCTGGACTTGCTGCACTGGTGGGCCTCTGTTGAGGGAGAGTCTGCCGCTGTGTTTTCTGTTTGCTTCTGGGTTGCCAGCTCTAAGTGAACAGAGGCATGGGATACCTTATATCAGCTGGTGGATAATCCTAATCAGAGGCCATCGCAGGTACCTGAACCTTACTTAGCTAGTTGGGCATCGTCAAGCCTAAACTGGAGTAATGTGTCTCAGGCAGGCCATATGGCTCTTGAAAAAGTCCACTTGAAAAGATGGTGCCTGATGTTCCTACTAGCATCGGTGACTTCAGCCTTTAGCGGAGGAGGAACAGGTCTTTGCCCCATGCCTGCGATCAGGGGGCTGTTTGATATTGTTGGCCCTACCAATCTCAATAAACCTAATTTCTTTAAAAATCCTACTAATCATTTTCTCTCTGCAGGAACGTGGAACGTGAGGACATTACATAGAGATTATTCTCTTGATGTCCTCATGCAGGAATTCCAGCGCTATAACCTAGATATTCTAGGCTTGCAAGAGACCAGATGGACAGGTAAATGTGAGATACTTAAAAATAACTTTAAATTTCTCTTTACAGGGAGGGAGGATGGAAAGCATCACCAAGGCGTTGGGCTGCTCAGCAGACATGCTAGTGATGCTCTTCTAGGATATGAGTGCATTAATGAAAGGTTTCTTACAGCAAAATTTAAGACAAGCATTAAAGACTTGAATGTTATCTGCTGTTATGCCCCCACTGAGGATGAGGATGAGAAGAATAAGTTTTACATACAACTTTAGAATATTTTGAATTCTGTCAAGAAAGGAGATATTACCCTTGTTCTTGGTGACTTCAATGCCAAGGTTGGCACCGACTCTGACCTTTGGGGAGGAGTAATAGGCCCTTTTGGTATTGGTAGCTGCAATGGCAATGGGCAACGTCTCCTACAGGCAAGTAAACTCAATGGTTTCAGAATAACTAACACATATTACAAACACTGCGACATACATAAATACACATGGGTTTCACCTGATGGGCTGCATAGGAATATGATTGATTATATATTAATTAATAGCAAATGGGCTAGTTCTGTTAGAAATACCAGGGCATATAGGGGAGCTGAAATTGGATCTGACCATTACCTTGTTAAAAGTGTCATGCAACTTAAACTTAAAAAGTGCTGTGCTAGGGTTAAGAAATTTACCTTTAATACTGAAGCTCTGAAAGACCCAGTTATAGCTAAAGCTTACCGTGATAGATTACCTAGTCATTATGACAGTCATGGTTTGCTTAATACTGAAGTTGAGGAAGAATGGGACCATTTTAAACAGGCTTTTTTGGAAACTAACAGTACTCTTTTAGGGAAAAAGGAGCAGAGGGGGCAGAATTGTTTAAGTAATAAGGGACTTGAGCTTATTTCAGAAAGAAGGAACTGCAGGAATGTCCTTAATCAGTACCCTACTAGTCCTAATAGAAAGCATTACAAAGAACTTAATAAACGTGTAAAGGATCAGTTAGCTACTGATAAGAATCTTTGGCTTGATGGCTTGGCTGACAAAGCTGAGGAAGCAGTTAGGCAGCACAACAGCAGAGAGCTGTACCAGATTGTTAATATTTTATGTTGTAGAAAACGGACAGGTGTACAGGGATTGAAGGATAAACAAGGTAAGGTTATAGAAGGTGAGGATTCTGTCATGGCTAGGTGGGCTGAGCATTTCAGTGATGTTTTAAACAATGTGGTTAGTTCTACTCCCATTGTTTGCAATGATGATAGATGCATTGGTGGCTTCAATGTTGGCCCTATAACACAATCCGAAGTTATTTTGGCTATTTCTAAACTTAAACTTCATGAATCCCAGGTATAGATAAAATTACTTCGGAATGCTTAGAGCTGGGTATGTTTCTGTTACCACATAGTTGACTGAAATTTTGAATATCTTTTATGATAAAGGCATGGTTCCTAAGGATTTTACCAGAGCTATTACTATCCTATTTTTAAAAAAGATGATCGCAGTTCTTGTGATAACTATAGGGGTATCAGCCTACTCTCTGTTCCAGGTAAAGTTCTTTCCATGCTTGTGCTTAATGGAATTAAGAATCTGGTTGACAGTCAATTGCGTGATGAGCAATGTGGATTCAGAAGTGGTAGGGGATGTGTGGATCAGATATTTTCACTTAGGCAGATTCTTGAGAAATGTTTAGAATTTCAGAAACCTTTGGTTGCTAGCTTTGTTGATTTAAAAAAGGCTTTCGACTCTGTTGATCGTCATAATTTGTGGTTGATTGTGAGATCATATGGTATACCAGACACGTTAGTTAACATAATGAAAGCTCTCTATAATAACACTGAGTCATGTGTGAGAGTTGGTAAGTCTTGTAGCAATTGGTTTAGTATTACTTCTGGTGTTCGACAAGGGTGCATTTTGTCTCCTTTTCTCTTTAGTTTGGTTGTTGATTATGTAATGCGAAATTCACTTCAAGGGAAAGCTTTTGGCCTTAAATGGGCTGGAGATACGAAAATTTCTGATTTAGATTATGCTGATGATTTAGCCCTTTTGGCAAATGGTGTTGATGAGATGAACTCTTTCATTCAAGCTGTTGATGAGACTGGTAGTAGAGTAGGTTTGGTTATAAACAGAGAGAAAACTAAAGTGATGAAAATTGTTCAGGCAGGTTGTGATTCAGTTAATCTGAATGGTTGCAGTCTTTAGCAGGTGTCACATTTTAATTACCTTGGGAGCTACGTAACTGATACTGGTGATGTGCGTCATGAGATTAACAGACGAATAGGTATTGCTGCAGGGACATTTAAGAATCTATGGAGATTGTGGAGAAATAGACGTATACACCTAAAGACTAAAATTAGACTGTATGATAGTTTGGTTCTTTCTAGGGTTAGTTATGGTAGTGAAACTTGGATGCTGTGTAAACAAGATAACAGGAAACTAGATGCTTTTGATTCTAGATGCTTACGCAGTATCTTGGGTATTAGGTGGTTTAACTTTGTAATTAATGATGAGGTTAGGCAAAGGAGTCTGTAACCTCCTTTAAGCAGCATATTGTGCAGAGAGAGACTCCGCTGGTCTGGCCATGTTGCCTGTATGGATAATTATAGATTGGCGAATAGGGTTATGAACAGTGTGCCTAGAGGCCTCAGAAGGAGGGGGAGACCTAGGATGTGGTGGGCAGACAATGTCAAACAGGACCTTGTTAGAATTGGTGTACAGTGGCTGGATGCAGCAGATGTAGCTCAGGACAGATATGCTTGGAGAATTAAACTGCGCGGTCTGGTTGGACCTCCGTAGCCCATGGCTGCTTGAGGATGATGATGTTGATGCATAGTATGCTTCTGTAAATAGCTTCATGCGGCTTACAATGTACCCGTCGCCTCACAGCATTCGAGTATAAGCAAAATCGTGACTTATCCGACCAGATCACACGCTTCCAAGAGTCGACAGTCCAGTCTTTGAGGCGTCGCGCCCATTGTAGCTGTGCAGCCTTGTGCAGAGCTGTTAACATGGGTCTCTCAGTGGTATTCTGCTCCAGATATCCATGGCATGCAGTTCCCTTCGAAGTGTTCGTTCAGAAACAACATGTAGGCCTGCATTGACTAACTGAAGCAATTCCCGCTTCGTTGCAAAGTGGTTTGCCCTAACAGTGCATGACATGCTGCGGCGGTTCCTATTGGTGAGCACGGTTTTTGGCGACTATTAGTGGTGGACTGTGATGTACACCACTGCTGGAAGGCCCATTGAATAGTATGTTTCTACACACCTGCAAAGGCAGCAACTTGTGCACTATGCCCTTTGGCTCAGCCAAACGCAATAACACCTTTTTGCCATTCCTTCAAAAAGTAAGGAAGTCAAAGGATTCACATCTTTGGCCGACCCCATGTTTCACGGAGGACTAACACACACGTGGCACACAACCACTTCTTGTCACTGTATGAAACCGTAACGCACGGCACAGCAATTTTAAGGACGTGCTTATTACTGGTGCGCCCTCTGTTGCTGTCGAGTGGACAACCCGCTTACAGTGGGAGATGACTAATTTTTTATCCGGTGAGCTCATCGTTTAGAGCTTTCGTTTATCGATACGGTCTAGTCAAAATAGTTGTGTCCGATGAATTTGTTTTTTGATGGATGTGGGGAGGCTTTTTTTGAGTGCGGGGCGAAAATTTACTGTTTAGCGATATGCTCGGTTCAAAATAGTTATGTTCGATGAAAATATCTCTCTTTTGAAGCGTTTTTTAAGCGTGGAAAGGATATTTGGTTAGTTCTATGCGTTACTGAAAGAAGTGGCTTCGTTTGGCGTGTTAAAGTGCGTAAGGTGACGTGACGTTATTTAGTGATATGCTCAGTCAGTGCAAAAACGGGAAGCAATTTTCAAAGCATTGCCCAAATTCAATCGGAACGCCATTCCGAAACTTATGTTTCCAAATCATTTGACCGGAACGCTCTTGCGCTACTTATATTTCCAAATCATTGAATCGGAACGCTACTCCGGTACTTATGTTTCCAAATAATTGAACCGGAACTCCTTTACGTTATTTAAGTTACGAAATAATTAAACGAAACTCCATCATAGTACGTTTTCAAATTATTGAACCGGAACAGCGTTCTTTGACTTATCCAAATAAGAATTTGAATCAGAGCACTCGGTACTTGATGCTTTCGAATCGCTGAGTTCGGATAATTCTATCTGTTTTGTGCAGTATAAAAGTGAGCAAACAAATTATTTGTTTAATATATATTTTAGAATGTTTGTGTCTCTGCTTGTTCGACCATCAAATTTCGTCTACAGCTTCATCTCACAATAACTTAGAGAACTGTATGATTTGAACCCCAGAGAATTAAGCCCAACCCCAAAAGTCGTCCCCAATTTGTCGATATCGAATTCGACGGGCAATTCTGTTAGTTTATCAGAAGGCATAAAAAATATCCATTAAAATAATTTATATTTTTCATAAATATTTTATCATTATTATTTTATATAATGCCTAGTTAAAGAATCTCCATGTTAAGGGAACATGTTTTCTATCGCTGCTAAGTGGAAGTACTGAATGTATTTTGATGACTTCGCAGGTCACAGAACTTTATCCGGGACATCAAAACTGAGCACCTAGTGAGACTCTTAAGACTGGTGTAGTGCATTGTTTTGAATATGGCGGTTTAACAATTAAAGGGATGTGACGAAATGTTATTAGTTTTAATCTAAATCAGCCCCGTACAGTATATTAATACAGTTAGCATCCGTTTAAAGCGGGTTGTTTATAACCACAGTATGGATGTGTTTTTTACAAACAGTGGAGCACTGATCACAGCTCCGCAAAATTCCCCGCACTGCCCACGGTCAGTAGGGGACACCGATGGGGTTGGAAAGGCCGCCGTCCGTCGGATGGGACGTTAAGCCGTGGTCCCATCTGCTGGAGAGCCATACCCTGTGCACGTTAAAGAACACGCTGGATGGCCTTGACGGGAGGCTACCATCTGTCTCCCAACAGCTGTTCCAGTGGGTCCCCTCCCCCAACCTTCTCTGAGCCTTCGGGGTCCATGTGACCTGGCCATTTAGCCCATGGTGTGCAAAAAAGTGCCGCTCAGAGATAAACAACCCAACCCAACTGATCATAGCTCTTTGGACCATGTTTTGGGATCTTTGGAGCCTCTTGTTTGTGGGGTTTCCCCATACTGGCAAAGCACAATTTATTATAGGTCTAAGAACAGTATTCTATAAAAGTTTCTTCTCCGAAAGCAGCTCAGTGCTCCATCTCATCAGTAGGCCAAGTTTGCACTTGATGATATTTGATTTTGAGAGCACATGACTGGCATGAGCATCCCACTTTAATTTTTTTGGGTAATTCCCGTGGCCGAGTGGTTAGAGCGCTTGGCTGCAAATCTAAGGGATCTGGGTTCGAGCCCCGGATAAGGCATGGATGTATGTGTCGTTTTTTCTGCTGAGGGCCTGCCATCCTCTCAGACCTTCTGCTGTGGCATATAAACTGACAGGCTCTTGTCAGACCTCTGTGGCAAGCAGCTGCTTGAGGGAGTATTTTCAATATTACCCTTAGGTATTGTGGTCTCCATTCGATTTGTATTCGAAATATTTTATGAGAGTCGGGATTTTAATTCTTTTTCCGTTAAAAGAGAAATTGAACCGTTTTATTTTACATGTTCGAAAAAAGTAAGGAAGTCATACTACTACTTCTATAGCTGGTATCAAATAATCAACGAAATAACATAAAATTAGGGATGTGAGAAATTTTAATACTTTTTTTTGTTAAGTTATGATTTAGCAATTATGGAGGAGGAATCTGACGAATTATACTATGTAGATGAATATGAAGATGTATTACAGTTTAGCACGTGCTTCGGTTAGTCATCCTTTTCTATATGTTCGTTATGTAAAATGTTGCCGCCTTGTTTTGAACTATCAGAACGGGTTATCACATGCAATAATTCTCCACTCCCAACAGCAAAAATTCCAAAAAAAGGGAGAGTAAAATAATAAAAGCGTTAATTTCACATTGATTAATATATTAAAAACACCTTTATCATCTTTTGCACGTCTTTGAGTTGACACAGAATAGGGAATGCAAAGTATTACAAAAGATGATTTACTTCCTTGTTACACATGAAAAACTGCCTCTGCTTTTTGGAAAAAACACGAAAATGCTTTAAATGGAAAACATATTGTTACAAATTTAAATGGATGAAACTGAGTATGAGTTCAATTAATTAGTATATAACAATGATAATTTTAAAACAACGTAATTTATTACAAAAGTATGGATAATCATTTTTACAAACTAAATTCAATCAGTGCTTATCATATATGAGCAAATCTACAATCTATTGAGAATCTTACAAACAACTAAATGTAATTATATATCAAGTGATGAACCTTTCTTATCATTATCATTAAGACCAGCTCTGTCTACTTGACTAACATATTACCTCTTAATTTTTATTGCCACGTCTCTTGTATAACTTTCACTTCAGCGTAAACAATCCTTTGTCTTTCCTTACTAGTTTTTCTAACAAAATTCTACACTAATTAACTCTTTTAACTGCCTGTACACTCACCATGTAAAAACTTAGACAAACTGTATTTCCTTTTGCACTCCAACTGCACTTCATAACAAATCTTTATTCCTTATTCTTACAATCAAGTTGTTCAATGTCATTGGTGACGTAGCTCTCACGCTGAAACATAATGAGTGTTCATGACACGTTTATCATAAATTCATTGTAGCACATTCATCTATTGTAACAATATAGTTATCAGCAAATCAAATTGTAATTTGCTTTTTATATTTTTAAGAATATTTGAAAGATGATGTTAATGCTTTTCTTTGATAATTAGTTTCTTAAACTATTTTTTTTTTCAATTGTAGATCACGAAATAAATTTTCCAGAAAAGCATGAACGAGTTATAATTCATTTAGATATTGATTGTTTCTATGCTCAAGTAGAGATCTTGAAAAAACCCCTTCTGAAAGAAAAGCCACTTGGTACGTAAAGAGACTATTTTTATTTGCAAACATAAAATCATACAAAATGATTTATTTTGATTTTATTTAAATTAAGGCAAGAAACCTCCATACTATCCATCCAAAACTGACAGTTCTGAATTTTAAAAGCAAATTTGTTCATAAACCTTACAAGGTTTGTCATTCTTAACAACATCCATAAAAAATTTAAAGTCCAATCCATAAGTTGTGTTCCTTGGTGGCCTTCATGGAAAATGACCAATTTTAATATAATTCATGTATTTCAATGGACAAATTTAAATTTTTTTGCATCATACATTAATAATTATGTATCATGTATAGCAATTGGACATGACACACAATTCTTGAGTTAAGTGCTGTATTGAAAGCAATGATCATGGATTAATATTTTTCCATATTTGATTTCCACTTCAAAGAAAATAATGAAAAATGCTATTCCAAAATTTGTAGAGCATTTAATTTGTAAAATTTTATTCTTTTAAATTTCCTTTCTAGTTGGTATGTTTTTGTGATATTTGGTTTTTATGACACAGTATAACCAACTATGATAATTTGCCTTAAAAACAATAATTATTATTATGCTGAAAACAAGTGTAAAGAAAGAAAGAGTGACTAAATGAGTGATATTCAACCTCTTAGGAAAAATAAGGGCCCGTGTAGTGATTACGGTCCTCAGCCGATAGATGGCATTGCTCAAGTGGCGTGTGACGTCGAAGTGTAAAGTATGATGTTGATTTGTAAAGTATGACGTAAAAACGTAACTGTTGGTTATTGGTGGCCTATGGCTCTTTGATTTGTTTCTTTTGGGTAGGTAATATAGAATCACGTGTTATGTGTGTGATTTGACGAGAGTGTGAAGTTACGTTTGGTTTTTTTCGCCATTTTCGCTTGATGACTTCTTTGGATAACATACCTATATGGTAAGAGGTAAGTTCGTGTGTATTATATATTTAATATATATATGGGGGGGGGGGTTCAGTGATAGGTAGGATAGGAATAATTAATATGTTCTAGCTTTTTTTTTAAAATTGGTTTGGATATGGTTTGTAATTAGTTATTAAAGATATTTAGGGGCCCATGTAGTGGGGGAGTATGCAAGTTTTTGCGTGTGGGATTGAAAATGGCGATAGTAAAGAACACATGTATTTTGTTAGAATAGTTTGGGGGTGAATTGAATGTTTTTTTAGTAGTTACGTGTAGTATGGTAATTATTAATGTATTATAGTGATTTATTAATTTTGTTGTATATTTAGGAGTCTTTTAAAAATAGTTATATGATTTATCGTTAACATGTGGAAGCGTCTGGCGACTTTTTTGATGTAGTAATTCTGGGTATTGTAGAATTGTCACTGTGTGAAAAAACGGCAGTTTTTTGATGGAGTCGGGAAAGAATGAAAAATTTAGAGGTGGGGTGAGAGTGGCGGAGTCGGTAGCGCGCCAGGCTTGTATTCTGTAGTTCCAAAGTTCGAGTCCGAGCTATATCAGCGTTTAGATTTGTATCGGCAAATTTTCGAACTCGGTTCATAGTTAGTAGGGGACACCGATGGGCTTGGAAAGGCCGCCGTCCGTCGGTTAGGATATTAAGCCGTGGTCCTGTGTATGGGAGAGTTACTGTGTACGTTAAAGAACACGCTGGATGGCCTTGACAGGAAGTTTCTGTCTGCCAACAGCTGTTCTAGTGGGTTCCGTACCTTCTGTGAGCCTTCGGGGTTCATGTGATCTCGACATTTAGCCCATGGTGTGGGAAAAACATGGAGGCTCAGAGGTAAAATGACAATGTAATTTAGGGAAGGGTTATTTGAGCGGTAAGATGTTTTTTTTGTCAGATTTTGTTTTGGGGCTTTTTTTTTATAATTCGGTCGGGGGTGTACTGTTTCCGATTTTCACGTTTTTTGGTTTGTGTTGTCTTGGAGGACATTATTTAGTGTTGGGGCTTTTTTATAATTCGGTCGGTGGTGCACTGTTTCCGATTTTCATGGTTTTCCGTTGTGTGTTGACTTGGAGGACATTATTTAGTTTTGGGGCTTTTTTATAATTCGGTCGGTGGTGTAATGTTTCCGATTTTCATGGTTTTTCGTTGTGTGTTGACTTGGAGGACATTATTTAGTTTTGGGGCTTTTTTTATAATCGGTCGCCGGTGCACTGTTTCCGATTTTCATGGTTTTCCGTTGTGTGTTGCCTTGGAGGACATTATTTAGTTTTGGGGCTTTTTTATAATGCGGTCGGCGGTGCACTGTTTCCGATTTTCATGTTTTTTGGTTTGTGTTGTCTTGGAGGACATTATTTAGTTTTGGGGCTTTTTTATAATTCGGTCGGCGGTGCACTGTTTCCGATTTTCATGTTTTTTGGTTTGTGTTGTCTTGGAGGACATTATTTAGTTTTGGGGCTTTTTTATAATTCGGTCGGCGGTGTATTGTGTTTTGAAAAGAGGGGAGGGGTAATGGTGGAAGTGGTTTACTGTATGTAGGAAAGCAATCGTTTCATTTTTTGTTGGATTTGGCACTTTTATGAGCTTTTATTCTGTAATTGACGGTTACGAGGTTTTTTTTGCGGTAATTTAATTTTTTTTACGTTTGTTTGTGTTTGTTACTATGGTTACGGTGCGTTGCGTTTGACGTAAACTCGGGTTTTTCGTTACTATGGTAACGAAAAAAACAATCTTTTTTCTAGAAACCCCTGTTTGGGTTAGGGTCTCGAGAGTTGGGGGAATCAACTAAAAGGGCCGTTTTGTTACGTTGCGTCAAAAACAAAATGGCGGCTGAGGACCGTGAACTGTACTACTGCCAAAATAAGTCACTTTTTACATTTTTATGTAATTTATGTATAGTAGCCTAAAGACACCATTATAGCTGGCAGACCACTTGTTGTCATGGACCATAGCTCAAGAAGCACTTCTCCAAATATTATACTAAGATGTTACATTTTATTATACTAAGATGGGTGGATGGATGGGTGGGTGGACTCTGCACAGTATGCTGCTCAAAGGAGGTTGCTGATTCCTTCTTCTAACTTCATCATTACTAACAAAGTCAAACCACGTAAAGACCAAGATATTACATAAATATCTATAATCAAAACTATCAAGTTTCCTGTTATCCTGCTAGTAAAGGGTCTATGTTTTGCATCCATAACTAATCTTAAAAAGAATCAACTATTATACAGCCTAATTCTAGTCTTTACATGTATATGCCTATTTTTCCATACTCTCCATAGATCCTTAAAAGTCCCAGCAGCAATCAATATTCTTCTGTTTATCTCATGCTGCGCATCACCAGTATCTGTTACATAACTTCTGAAATAATTGAACTGGGACACTTGCTCAAGAGTGCAGCTATTCAAAACAACTGAAACACCATCTACTTGACCAATTTTTATCAAAAAATTATATTTAATTATATATTATTTTATATTTATTATATATATATTGTTTATATATTATTTATTTAATTATATATAAAAATTATATATTGTTTATCACCAAATCTATTCTAATACCAGTCTCATCAACAGCCCTAATGAAAGAATTCATCTCATCAACATCATTAACCAACAGGGCCAAATCATCTGCATAACTAAATGAGAGATGTTTGAATCTTTAGCCCACTTACGGCCAAAATCTTCTCCTTGCAAAGAATTCCAGATAACATAATAGCCAACCTAAAGAGAAAAGGAGACAATATACACCCTTATTCTACTCCACTAGCAATGTTAAACCAATTGCTATGTGCCTTACCAAATCTCTCATGATTCATTGTTATTATATATAGTGCTTTGATTAAGTTAACTAACTTGTCAGATGGTTGGTTGGTTTGAGTTTTATGGCACAAGAGAACTTGTTGAGCATGTCATATGATCTAACAATAAATAGATTCAAAAGTTTTTGTGAAATCTATAAAGCTAGTAGCCATAGGTTTCTGAAACTCTAAACATTTCTCAACAATCTAAGTGAAAATATTTGATATATACATCCCCTACCACTTCTGAATCCACACTCTTCATCCCGCAGTTTGCCCATCAACCAAATCTTAATTCTGTTGTTAAGTGCAATAGTGCAAAGAATTTTACCTAGAACAGAAAGTAGACTGATTGTCGCAAGAACTGTGATTACTCTTTTTGAAAATGTGAATAATAATAACTAGTAGAATCCTTAGGAAGAACACTTTTATCGTAAAAATGTTCAGAATTTCAGCCAACCATGTGACAACACAAACATACTCAGCTCTAAGCATTTCAGTAATGATTTCATCTATCCCTGAGGATTTATGCAGCTTTAATTTAGTGATATCCAAAGTAACTGGATGTGATATAAGGCCAACATTAACTCCAGTAATCCATCTATCATCATTACAAAAAATGGGAGTAGATTACATCGATAGAATTAACCACATTGTTTAGAACATGTATGAAATGCACAGCCTACCTAGCCGTGACAGAATTCTCACCTTCAACCACTTTACTATGTTTATCCCTCAGTTCTTGTGTACCTGTCTGTTTCTTCTCACGCAAAAAATTAACTATCTGGTACAACTCCTTGCTGTTGTACTGTCTAACTGCTCCCTCTGCTTTGTCAGCCAAACTATCAAGCCAAAGATTCTTATCAGCTGTTAACTGATCCTTTACACATTTATTAAGTCTTTGTATTGCTGTCCATAAGGACTAGTAGGGTGTTGATTCATATTATTCTTGCATTTCTTTCTTTCAAAAACAAGTTCCATAGCCTTATCACTTAAAAAAAATATTGTTTCCTCTATTCCCTTTTACCCAAAAGAATACTGTTGATTTCAAGAAATGCCAAACTAACTTGAGAATGCGATAGAGGATCATCATTAAAACCAGCAATGCATCTATCCTCATTACAAACAATGGGAGCAGAAATAATCACATTATTTAGAACTTCTCTGGAATGCTCAACCCTCTTAGCCATCACAAAATCCTCATCTTCAACCACTTTGCCATGTTAGTCCCTCAATCTCTGTGTACCTGTCTCTTTCTTCCCACACAAAACATTAACAATCTGATACAACCCCTGTGCCAAAGATTCTTATTAGCTGTTAACTGATCCTTTACATATTTATTAAGCACCTTGAAATCTTCCCAAAGATTAGAGTCAGTACCAACTAATTAAGCATTGAAGTCACCTAGCACAAGAGAGATATCTCCTTCACAGAATTCAAAATTCTTGAAGCTGGCTGTAAAACGTATCCTTATCCTTCTTGTTCTCATCAGAGTCCCCTGTGGGGGCATAACAACAGATGACATTCAAGTATTTAATTTTTGTTTTAAATTTTGCTCTAAGAAATTTTTCATTAATGCAGTCATATCCTAGAAGAGCATCACTAGTGAGTCTGCTGGGAAGCAAACCTACACCTTGGAGATGCTTTCCATCCTCCCTCCCGGAAAAGAGAAATTTAAAGTTGTTTTAAGTATCTCACCTTTATCTGTCCATCTGGTCTCTTCCAAACTTAGAATATCTAGGTGATAATGCTGGAATTCTTGTGTGAGGACATCAAGAGAATAATCTCTATGTAGTGTCCTCACATTCCAAGTACCTGCAGAGAAAAATGATTAGTAGGATTTTTAAAGAAACTAGGTTTACTGAGAGTGGTAGGGCCAACAGTATCCTGATCCTAGACATGGGACAAAGACACGTTTCTCCTCTGCTAAAGATAAAGTCACTGATGCTGGTAGGAACATCAGGCACCACCTTTTCAAGAGCCACGTGACTTGCCTGAGACATTACTCCAGTTTAGGATTAGCAATGCCCAACTAGTTAAATGAGGTTGAGGTTCTCCTTCTAAACGATGAAGCCACCCATGCTGGTAGGAACTTCAGGCATCATCTTTTCAAGTGGACCTTTTCAAGAGCATATGACCTGCCTGAGGCATATTACTCCAATTTAGAATTGATGATGCCCAACTAGGTAAGAGAGGGTTCATGTTCCTGCGATGGCCTCTGATCAGATTATCCACTAGCTAATATCAGGTATCTTGTGCCTCTGCTCACCTAGGACTGGCAATCCAAGGCAAACAGTAGTAAACACAGCAACAAATATTCCATCAACAGAAGCCCACCAGTGCAGCAAGTCCAGTATTCACAATCAAGCTCAAAGCCACAAATCAGTCTAGTGGGTATAAATGGTCAGCACCAGGACCCTGTGAAGTTGACCACTCCTAAGCAGGGTTGAAAAAAGAAAAAAGTGGTCATAGATGACCAGATCAGTAGGCCACACTGAGCTGGCAGCCCTCCCCTTCCATTCCCTTCCAAAAGAGAGATCTCTTTTGAAAGGTACTGATGACCTGCACCACAAGAACTGGTGAAGGTGCTAGAACTGGTTGGGTCTGTGCATCATCACTGGGGATTGGCACACAGCACTCCTTCCACTTTATGCGTAGCTACCATTTACAGACCATGTCAATTTAATCAGCATTTTATCCTGGATTTGCTTAAAATGAAATATTTTACAAAAAAAGATTACTAGTTTTATTTTAATATGGCTTTTATAGAGGCATGTAGTAAAAAAAATACATATGGCAATGCAAATGAAAATTGATTTATGAATAGAAAGGCTATTTATTTCTGAATAACAAAAAAATATATATATTTACTTAAAACAAAAAAATTACTCCCATTTCATAATTTTTTTTTCTTGGTACCATGCTTTGAGAAAAGTCCAGGCTTTTTGTAAACTGTGCTGAGTCATATTGTAACAAGTCACTTTGTAATTAAAAAAAAAAACTAATAAACTAAAATAGGTCATGTTATATACCAAATTAAATAGAATTTAATTATGAATTTTATAAAAATGAAAAATTTAACCAAATTCTGAAGCATATTAATTTTAATAAGACATTTTGTATAGTGGTATAGTGAAAAAATAGATTGGAATATGCAATTAAGACTTAATCTTGGAAACCTTATGAGTAAAAATAGTAAAATTATATATTAATTGAAAGTAAATTTCTTCTTGAATAATATAATATTTATCTGAATTATGATTTTTAATCGTTGTTTTCAATGTGGTATATTTTAAAACATTGACCAACATTATATAAGATAACTTGGATTGCTCATATTAATGGGATTTTCTGTCCTGTTTATGAAATAGAGGAACACTTTCGTGGCTACTTTTATTTATTTAACATTGTGAATTTTTTACTTTGACTATTTAATTTTGAGGATCTTGGCTAAATGGACCAAAGCAAAAAAAAAATGTTTATATCGTCACAGTGGCACAGCCAAGATATGGGGTGGGGGGGTTGATAAACACTCTTAAACTCTTCATTATAAATTTAAAACAATAATTGAAAATCTCAGTATTACCTGTTGAAGTTTAAACATCTATAAATTAGTAAATGTTTTTGTGGAAAATATTTTGTCGACATACAGGATTTGAACCCACATCTCTCCAGAAACATTTCAGAGTATTCTAACTTGTTGCACTAATTCACAGCAAGAGTGATAGTCTAATTATTATTAATAGAATAAAAACTGAGCCAGCATTAGTTCAACAGGTTAAAATACTCTGGCATGTTTCTGGAAAGATGGGGGTTTGAATCCCATATGTCAGCAAAATTTTTTTAACGAAACATTTATAAACTTTAAAAAACTCAGAATTTTTATAAAATAAAATTTGGCCAAGGTTATCAGGGAATAAAACATCCTCAGTGTTTGGGGAGGGGTTAAAAACACATGCTCATGCCCTTATCTGGTTGAAACTGGACTATGGATTCTTGGTGTATGATTTTGCCCAGGATTGGTGCTGCAGGTACTGGACCCTCTCAACCATCAGCCCCTCTGTGTTAGAATGGGCCTTCCACACCTCATCAGTCCAGAGTCTTTACATTGAGACTGACAAACACTCCTTATCGATTCACCACCAGCAGTTGTCCCTAGTGTATGCATCAAAATTGTGATCTGTGTCATCCCACTCGGGACTGCATTTTTAGCCCGTAATGGGAGATGCTTTACACAAATCACTTGACTGCCAGTCGTTCTTTCAGTTTGCATGTCCAAGCTACCTGTGAGATATTAACATCAGTCTCGATAGCATTGCCCAGTTGACTCACTTCCACCATGGCTTTTTGTTTTCCCTTCCTGTAACTTTTTTCTTTGCAGGACAGGGAAGGCCTTTACACCTGACTGCATGTACCAGCAATTATTTGCTAGCCACCGTGCTGAGCACCCAGACTTCTTGCCTGTCTTTACAGATGGCTTGATGTCTGGCACATTAGTGGGATCAGCCATGGTCTGCTGTGATACTTTCCATTGCAGAGTTACATGCTATCAGCCTTTGCCTTGGACCATGTGACAGCTAAGTATCATTGTCAGTGTGTTCTCTGCACTGACTTTCTTAGCTTGCTACAGGCTATGATTTCAGTGAGGCATTGGCCTCACCCTGTTCTTTATAAGATCTGCCAGCATTTTCATTATCTGGTAGCCATGATGACCATCCTTTTCTGTTGGGTGCCAGGTCATGTCAGCATCAGGACTTGGCATGCCCCTGTCCTGCTCTCTGCTGCTGGTTCCATATCTGGACTACTGGCAGCATTTTACCATTGAGCTCCTGGCACAGTAGCAGAGATATTGATCAGAACAGCTAGTGAACAAGATCTTTTAGATCAATCATATTATCAAATCATTGCATTTGTTTTTTCAGGAATCACAAGGAGCAAGTTATACTTGCTTTGCTCCACTTAGGTCATTAATTTCATACTCATCTGTTTCTTTTACTGGTGGATGATGAAACTAAGTGTCAGTTTTGTGACGCTGTTTTAACCCTGAAACATATTTTAATTTCTTGTCCATTAGCATGTGCATTTTAGCTTCCATGATTTTATGTCAAGCCTCTTACATTCAGACATCTTTTATCTGATGACCTCTTTTTATCATTGGATGGCTTTGTTGCTACACCTGGATTGGATTAACTTTATTTTTGGATATAATTATTGGGGAGCAGGGATGGCTCAGTCAGTATCTCACCAGACTTGTAATCTGCAGTTACCAGGTTTGAGTCCCACATGGACCAGCATTGAGATTTATCTCTGCAAAACTCCCTGCCCTCAGTCAGTAGGGAACACTGATAGGCTTGGAAAGGCCACTATCCATTGGATGGGATATTGAGCCATACCCTGTGCACGTTAAAGAACATGCTGAATGGGCTTAATGTGAGGCTACCGTCTGTGTGCTAACAGCTGTCCAGTGGGTCCCATTACCTCAACTTCTGAGCCCTCAGAGTCCTTGTGACCTGGCAATTTAGCCCAGTGTGTAAAAAAGGTGCCTCTCTTAGAGGTAAAACAACCCAATTTATTTATTGTTCTACAGCTTTTTACCTATTTTTTTCTTTTACATGGTTATTCATCTTAATCTTCCTTTTTACCTTGCTTGGTAGGGGCAGGGGTGGCTAAGTCAGTAGCATGCCAGGCTCGTAATCTGTAGTTCCCAGGTTCGAGTCCCTGCTGGGTCAGTGTTGAGATTTATCTCCGCAAAATTCCCCACCTTGCCCACGGTCAGTAGGGGACACTGATGGATTTGGAAAGGCTGCCGTCCATCAGATGGGATGTTAAGCCGTGGCCCTGTGTGCGGGAGAGCCATACCATTTGCACGTTAAAGAACATGCTGGATGGCCTTGATGGGAGGCTACTATTTGCTTCCCAACAGCTGTTCCAGTGGATCCCCTCTCCCAACCTCTCTGAGCCTTCGGAGTACATGTGACCTGGCCATTTAGCCCATGGTGTCCAAAAAAGTGCTGCTCAGAGGTAAAATAATCCAACCTTGTTTGGCGCGTAATAGCCACAGCTGGTGATGTGCCATAAAACTTCAAATAACCAACCAACCAGCCATTGTAATGCAGTTTGTCTCATGATATGTTAATAAAATAAAATTTGTTTCGGATCAGCATTGACTGTTCTGGACTAAATTCTTTCAGCCTAGTAAAAATAAAAATAATTTGATATCTCAATTTTATCTGCAAATTGAAATTTGTAGACTATTACTGCCCTAGAGAGAGGTGGCAACCAATCCCCATCATCAAGAGAAGTGCATTTGGTGATGGAGGGCTGACTGCGGCCCATATTTTCATTAGATGGCCATTATTGTTGCCAGTTTTACATTACAGGAGAACCGGACATTTTGAAACACCTGTCTCTCCGCCCGCCCCCCCCCCCCCCCCCAAAAAAAAATGAAATAAAATAAAAATAAAAAAATAATAATATAGGAGAAATATAGAAACCAAAGTTCAAAAATTGTTTAAAAAATTTTTGGATTCTAACACCACTCCTTGAATTGCTACATGTGTAACAGTTGAAGTTACACAATCACACCATTATATTTTCATGTGAAAAATTCTGAATGTGAAGAGTTTTTTTTTTATGTGAAAATGCACTATTTTCCACTGATACAAACCACTTTATCGCTAAATAATTCAATATGTCATATTGCAGAACCAATTTTTGACTCATTCCCTGTTTTTTACATGAGCATGTGAACAAGAACACAAATATGTTAAAAAAGATGCATAGCTACTTGACAGCTGTGCATCTCTTTAGGTCAAATGTCAATAGTCGTGGACCATCTTTGGAAAAATGTTTGTCCCTTCAGGAGATGTTTATTGCTGAAGTAACAAGGTAGATGTTAGGATGGAGACTAAGTTAAGGTGAATAAAGAACCAGCACTGATGTCTTTAGGCAGCCACTGAAAGTATCTGCCACATCTTCGTGTTTTAAAGGTTTTTGTTGTGGTCTGATCACTATTGAATAACTATAGCCAACCCTTGCTGCAGTTTTAAAAACAGACTGAACTTTATTATTGATATAGCATCTTTTAAATTGTCAAATGTATATTAAAATTATCTGTCATTTTTAGTACTTAACTAACCTTATCTTCATTATGTTTTTTTTTTATCTCATAGACACCTGCATTCTTAATAGATTAGGATGTTAAAATTGTGTAAAAACTAATGAATTAGCTTATTGAATTTTGCATTTGCTATATATGTTTTTATTTTTTTACACATATGATAACTGCCATTTAATTTTTTTTCCCTTATGGGGTGCAGAACTTTTGTCAAGACTATGTATAAAGCATCTTAATGTTTACCATTTTTTTATAGGAGTTCAACAAAAGAATATAGTTGTAACATGCAATTATATAGCAAGAGAATATGGAGTAACCAAACTTATGCTTGTGAAAGATGCAATTAAGAAGTGCCCTAACCTTGTTTTAGTAAGTGGAGAAGATCTCACTGATTATCGAGAAATGTCATATAAAATTACTGGTGAGCATTTCAGTTTACTTACCAATGTTAAAAATCACAGATGTTATTTACTATTGAACTCCCTAAAACACTACTCCAATATTAAGAGGCTGGCTTGATTAATAATTAGACCTTGCAAAACCTGATTATTAATTGACTACTGAAATAACTTGCATAACACCCAGTTCCAAACTTATTATAAATAGTTTTATTTAGTGTATTACTACTTTTTCTGATGAACATATTCTTATTTTACCAATCTTTTATTGCATTCATTTGTATGGTTGTTTCATTGTATATCTTATCAACCCAGTCACCAATTGTACATTACATACAGCCAAGAAAATATTTCGCTACAGCCATAAGAACAAAAAAGGCTCACGAGTGTAAATAGTAAAAAGCCATCTTGTGCGAATCGGGCCCATTTTAAAGTATTATAGTGAAAAAAAGGAAAGATTTAAAACAATAGATAGCAGTTCTGTTTCAGGTGAATCTTTTTATTAAGTTTTTGGGAAGAAATTTCCTTTACATTGATAATATATATATAGCATAAAAATTTTGTTCATTGGGTTTTCTAGAATTAGTCTTCATTGCCTTGCCTGATCTTATTTTTTATCACTGAAAAAGTCTTATTAAAATTAATATGTTTTAAAATATATAAAAGATGTTTTATTATCATGAAATTCAGAAGTAAGTGCTGTTTAATTTGGTATGTAACATGACCTATTTATGTTAATTGTTTATTTGGCAAAAAAATTTAAAGTTCATTTTATTTGACTGAGCACAGTTGTCAAAGAGCAGTGACCTTTATTGCTGTGAAGAAAATGACAGAAAAGAGTAATTTTCTTGTTTCAAGTAAATTTTATTTTTATTCATGGCTACTTTATTAGGTTACAGTTCCGTGTTAGATCAATAGTATCTCAAGTACAGAATTCAGTAACTTTTTAAATAAGCTTTTTTTAAAATCAATTGACTGGAAAATAGTTTAAACATGACAGTCAAATCTATTTAAATCTCAATTTTCAACAGTATGTGTTCAGTATTTAAAGAGGGACATTTAACATTTATTCATTCTAAAAAAATAGTCATTCCAATTTGGCAAAAATTAGCATAATTGTTGCATGCAGAACAACTATTTAAACTGGTATTGTGGTTGTTATAATACAGTTTCTGTAACATAAATACCAAACAAATATTGTTGAAAAGATGAAGTAATTTTGATTGAGATTTTTAAAGTACCTTCAGTCACATTTTTTCATTGAATAACAATAAATAGATTCAAAAGTTTTTGTGAAATCTATAAAGCTAGTAGCCATAGGTTTCTGAAACTCTAAACATTTCTCAACAATCTGACTAAGTAAAAATATTTTATATATACATCCCCTACCACTTCTGAATCCACACTCTTCATCCCGCAGTTGCCCATCAACCAAATCTTAATTCTGTTAAGTGCAATAGTGCAAAGAATTTTACCTAGAACAGAAAGTAGACTGATTTCCCTATAATTGTCACAAGAACTGTGATTACTCTTTTTTGAAAATGTGAATAATAATAGCTCTAGTAGAATTCTTGAGAAGAACACTTTTATCATAAAAATATTCAGAATTTCAGCCAGCCATGTGGCAATACAAACATACTCAGCTCTAAGCATTTCAGTAGTGATTTCATCATCCCTGAGGATTTATGCAGCTTTAATTTAGTGATATCCAAAGTAACTGGATGTGATATAAGGCCAACATTGAATTCAGTAATGCATCTGTCATCTTACGAACAATGGAGTAGATTCCATCGATAGAACTAACCACATTGTTTAGAACATATATGAAATGCACAGCCTACCTAGCCATGCCAGAATCTTCACCTTCAACCACTTGACTATGTTTATCCCTCTGTTCTTGTGTACCTGTCTGTTTCTTCCCACACAAAAAATTAACCATCTGGTACAACTCCTTGCTGTTGTGCTGTCTAGCTGCATCCTCTGCTTTGTGAGCCAAGCTATCAAGCCAAAGATTCTTATCAGCTGTTAACTGATCCTTTACAAATTTATTAGTCTTTGTAATGCTGCCCATTAGGACTAGTAGGGTGTTGATTCATATTATTCCTGCATATCTTTCTTTCAGAAATAAGTTCCATAGCCTTATCATTCAAATAACTTTGTCTCCTCTGTTCCTTTTTACCCCTAACAGTACTGTTAACAGTATTGTTTCAAGAAAAACCCTAACAGTATTGTTTCAAGAAAAGCCTGTTTAAACTTATTCCTTCTTTCTCAACTTCAACAGTAAGCAAACCATGATTGTCATAATGACTGGTAGCCTATCATGGAATGCTTTGGTTATATTTAGATCTCTCGTAGCTTCATGTGATGGTCCACCCATTCACTTTTCCTTTTCCTTAACCATTTTTACTTTATTTACATTATATTTATCATTTTGGGGATTATTTCAGTTGGATTTATCATATTTCTCTCTCTTCATATCTGCTAAAGGAGTTGCATGTGTGGAACTCCGACTTTTGATTAACAGCCGCTAATGCGCTTGTTAAGGACATATCCTTCTTGCATCATAGCTAGTGCATAATTGTAAAATTGTGCAAATCTTTTTTCCAGCGTGCAACACACGCTGTATGTATACTAAGTGACATTAGGTCACATAGTCAGTTAGTCAGTAATAAAAAATGTTAGTAAGAGGAAGTCATTTTTTTGAGTTATATTTAGAGATGAAGCTTTTAGATGCTCACACTTTTGTATTCATCAGTTTATATGGTGAGTCTTAAATTTTTTGGAAATAACTTTGTTATATGAATATTTTGACTTTGCTATTTTTTTTCTCTTGAGCAACAATAATTGATTTTAATTAAGATTTAACTTTAAAAATTTGACAATCTTTTGAATTCTTTGTGACTAGTAATGCCAATATACCTAATGAACCCTCATTGAACTTTATTTGGCAAGTTAATATTGCCTGATGCCCAATATGCTATCCAGAGTTTTAATTTGGATCAGCCAAAAGGTTCAGAGAGAAAAGTTTAAAAAAATTTTGGAGTGTTACATTCGGTTTTAAAGCTAAGTCTTTTAACCTTAGTGCAGCAGTTCATAAGCTTCAGTTGTAAAACACTTTTGACCAGTAAACCCTTTGACACATAATACCCAATTTCGTCTCTCCTATATGATCCTGTATTCCTACCGAACTTGCCAATTTGCTGTTAATTAATATATAATCCATCCTGTTCCTATGCAATCAGATAAACTCGTGTGTTTATAAATGTCGTGATGTTTGTAGTGTGTGTTAGTTATTCTCAAACCATTAAGTTTACTTATTTTTTAGGAGACATTCCCCATTTCTATTGTAACTACTAATGCCAAAGAGACCTAACATCCCTGCCCAAAGATCAGAGTCAGAACAAACCTTTATCATTAAAGTCATCTAGTACAAGAGAAATATCTCCCCTATTCATAGAATTCAAAATATCCTGAAGTGTTTTGTAAAACCTATCTTTCTTACTCTCATCAGACTTCTCTCTGGGGTGTATAACAACAGATAACATTCAAGTCTTTAATCTTAGTTTTAAATTTAGCTGTAAGAAATCTTTCATTATTTGCACTCTTATCCTAGAAAAGCATCAGTAGCATTTCTGCTGAGAAGCAAACCTACACCTTGGAGATGCTTTCTGTCCACCTTCCAGGGAAAGAGAAATTTAAAATTATATTTAAGTATCTGGCCTTTTCCTATCCATCTGGTTTCTTGCAAGTCCAGAATATCTGAGTTATAAGCTGGAATTCCTATGTGAGGACATAAAGAGAATAATCTCTATGCAATGTCCTCACATTCCATATACCTGTGGAGTGAAATTGATTAGCAGAATTTTAAAAGAAACTAGATTTATTGAGAGATAGGGCCAACAATATCAAACAACCCCAAATCGCAGGCATGGAGCAAAGACCTGTTCACTCACTGCTAAAGGCTGAAGCCACCCATGCTGGTAGGAACTTAAGGCACCACCTTTACAAGTGGATCTTTTCAAGAACCAGAATCTAGATAGAAACTGACCTGTCTGAGACACACTACTCCAGTGTAGAATTGGTGATGCCCAACTAGCTCAAGTAAGGGTTCAGGTACCTGTGATGACCTCTGATCAAGATTATCCACCAGCTTATATAAGGTATCTGTGTCTCTGATTACTTAGGGCGGGCAACCCATAGACAATCGGAAAACACAGTTACAGATTTTCCCTGAACAGAGGCCCATCAGTGCAGCAAGTCCAGGATCCATAATCCAGCTCAAAGTCATAAACCAGTCCAGTGGGTATAAATGGTCAGCCCCTGGACCCTGATAAGTTGACCACTCCTCTTCAGGGCAGAAATAAAAGAAAAACTGGCCACAGATCATCAGATCATTAGGCCAAACTGATCTGGCAGCCCTCCCCTTCCAGAAAAGAATATCTCTTTTAGAAAGTATTAAATGCCTGCAACCACAAGAAGGTGCGGTTAGATATTAGGTGCTAGATCTGGGTGACTTTGTGCATCATCACAGGGGATTGATACGCAGCTCTCCTTCCAATGTATGTCTAGCTATCATTTACAGACTGTGTTATGTATGCAGAGTAAATTATTTTGCTTTTCAACTTAAGGAGTGTCATTCTTGCTTCGATAATAATTCTTTTTTTTTTATTTCTGCATTCACTGGCAGTACTAATTATTGCATGGTCAGTGAAAAATTTTGTAAAGTATAGCAATTAATTATATTATGTGTCTGTGATTGAAACTATTGTAGAAATTTCATACAATGGTTTTTATGTTGTACTTACATCTCAGTCCATTAATGAAAAAAAGATATGTCATGTAGCACTAGAATTAAGAGTGCAAAACCTAAGAAAGTAATATTTCAAATGTAATAATTTTTTTATGATATGCAAAATTGAAATGGTATTTAGAAGGGGCGGGGTGGCTCAGTCGGTAGCGCGCCAGGCTCGTAATCTGTAGTTCCCAGGTTCGAGTCCCAGCTGGGTCAGCGTTGAGATTTATCTCCGCAAAATTCCCCGCCCTGCCCACGGTCAGTAGGGGACACCGATGGGCTTGGAAAGGCCGCCGTCCGTCGGATGGGACGTTAAGCCGTGGCCCCGTGTGTGGGAGAGCCATACCCTGTGCACGTTAAAGAACACGCTGGATGGCCTTGACGGGAGGCTACCATCTGTCTCCCAACAGCTGTTCCAGTGGGTCCCCTCCCCCAACCTTCTCTGAGCCTTCGGGATCCATGTGGCCTGGTCATTTACCCCATGGTGTGCAAAAAAGTGCCGCTCAGAGGTGAAACAACCAACCAAACAACAACCAAGGTATTTAGAAATGCAAAAAGCATTGGTGTGTGTTAGTTATTCTCAAACCATTAAGTTTACTTATTTTTTAGGAGACATTCCCCATTTCTATTGTAACTACTAATGCCAAAGAGACCTAACATCCCTGCCTAAATACTTTGGAAACTATATAATACTTTGGAAAGAGAGAAAATTTTAACATGATAGAAGAGCTGAGGAATAAAGTTCTTTCTTTAATGTTTTGTTGTTGTTTTTTTAAACAGAACTGTTGCAAGGGTTTTCTCCAATTGTTGAACGCTTAGGATTTGATGAAAATTACATTGATGTCACTGATCTGGTTAGGCAAAGATTGCAAAATTTTGATTGTGATGAATCTGTGACAGGCCATGTATTTGGAAATCCAGGTATTACTGTTTTTTATGTCGATGTTATTCAGTTTTTAGCCATCTGTTTAAATAGGATGAAAATGTTTCGTTTATTTAAAAATGTTACTAAGGTTTTTTTTTTTCACATCGTGGAGTAGTATGAAGACAAATGCTTTTACAATTAAAAAAAATTGTGTATTTTACATCTTTTGCCTCTGGTTATTTCTGTCTATGAAGTTAACTTCCTCTTTTCAGTGATACAGTGTCATTTGAACTAAAGTATATTAAATATATATCCTTTTATAACACCATCCATATCTTACCATCCTTGTTTTAATGGAAGGAAAAAATCAGTATGTTTCAGAGAATGGACACCAGTGAGAAGAATTACGTACTGGGTATTTTTAACTGTCTTCCTATTACTTTTCACTTGATGTTTGTTGGTTTGTGTGTTTGTCAAAACAGATACTCCACCATATCTTTCAAAGGTGATGGAAAAACTTAATGATTTATGTGTCAAATGAAAGCTTGAAGTGCGGAGAGTGTAATAGGCTATAAAAAAGATCTACCTGCTTTCTTCATCCCTAAAGGAGGGGAAATATCAAAACTATTGTTCCCCTATATCACCTGAATGTGAGTGTAGAAAGTAACAAGCTATGTGTCAAATGAAAGTTTGTGACTCAATGAGTGTCATAAGCTATAAAAAATTGATCCAAAAAAGGGGAAATATGAAAAGGATTGTTCTGCTATATCTTCAGAATGCTGAAAGACAAGTTATGAATCAAATGAAAGCTTGTGACATGGGTAGTGTCATAGGCTATAAATATTGCCTCCCACACTTGCTTTCCCCCTAAAAAGGGAAAATTATGAAAATGATTGTTCTGCTATATCTCCAAAATGTGAGTGTCAAAAATAACAAGTTATATATCAAATGAAAGTTTGTGGTGTGGGGAATGTTGGGGTTAACAAAAATATATCCCTCCTTGCTTTCTTCTCCCCTAAAAAATGGGAAATATGAAAGTAATTTTTCTACTACATCTTTCAAACACGAGGGCCTATAGTTACATGTCAAATGAAAGCTCATATAATAGTTGTAAACTATTTCGATTTTTGCCCCCACCATTCTCTCCTCTTGATAAAGGGGTGGAGGTCAACCTAACAAGTTATATCTCAAAGCTTGTGACATCTTAAATGTTGTGGGCTACTTCAAACATGACTCCAAAGGGGAGGAAAAATGTGGTTGATGTTTATGAGTCATATATCAAAGTTTTTGAAGGTAGGTATTTTTAGTGACAAAATAAAAATATAAATAAATTTTAAAAATTAAAAAATCTTCCTATATGCACCCCAAAAAATCGAAAATAAGCCAAAAGCTTATCGATGGTGCAACCAGTCACTAAGTTCTTATTCACTTCAATAGAAGATAAGGTTCCAATTTACCTACTCACGACAACATTGCCAGTGCTCTCTATCTTACTCTGAAGTGAATATGAACTCAGTTACACTGATTGCACCATCAATAATGTTTTTAATTTATTTTCTGCTTTTTAAAATGCATATAGGAAGATAGGTATTTTTTTAATTTATGTTTTTTAACATAATCACTCTGTATATTGAGATACTTGCTTAATTATTCTACCAATGCTTGTAATTCCACTGCATAGAAGGTCTTGATTGCCATCAAGGCCAATATGTTTTAGCAGGCTTAACCTTGAATGGAAATCATTTGAAGCTATATCTGAGCACTTCCATTCCATGGCTATGATAATTTCTTGGGTTGTATGGATATTATGTGGTCTCATATTACCATAGGAGGAGGAGCACACTATGAGTCAGTAGCCCAGACAACTGTGAGTTGTATCTCTAATTTTGTGGCACCACTATATTGTGCAGCATTAAGGTCTCTCCAAGCTTTGGTGAATGTACAAAGATATATTTTGTACATTCCAAAACACCATAAATATCAACTTTCGTGCTGATGGTACAGCTTTAAATTTCTTTTTTACAAGGGACCCATTATGTTTTGACATATCAATGCACATTTTGATTGAGGCTGAAAATGAACCTAGGATTCATCATACATGACAGTTCACCTGTCTTCCTTTCTGTGACAGTGCATGAGATATTTTAAAGCCCTAGACATCGGTTTAGTTCTGTGGACAGATATACATTCCTTGGGTATCATCAGGTATACACTTTCCAAAACTTCAGGTGATCATAGAAAATGCCTTTGGCCTAGTCCATATGAATGTCTCACAGCTTCTGCATCATTGACATGAAGACATTTATCTGCTTGAACCATTACTTCCACTTTACTGTAACATTGGGTGTACAGTTCTAGTTTTGTCCAAAACTTTTGTTCAACCTTGCTTGAATTCTTTGCACCAATTATGAAAGTTGCATGAGATAAACTCTTATCATTGGATATCTTTGGGTCATGCTATAGAAAATGAATGACTGCATTTTAATAATGCATGCACTTGTGCAATACTTGGGTAGTTATCTCTCCCATGTCAGCTAAACTGTCTGATATAAAACATTACGGTACTACTACTTTTTGTCACTATTTACATATTTTGTCTTTGGTTATTTCTGTTTGTGAACTACTTTTTGCCACTATTTACATCTTTTGCCTATGGTTATTTCTGTCTGTAAGGTTAACTTCCTTTTCTCAGGGGGCGGGGGTGGCTCAGTCGGTAGTTCGCCAGGCTCGTAATCTGTAGTTCCCAGGTTCGAGTCCCAGCTGGGTCAGCGTTGAGATTTATCTCCGCAAAATTCCCCGCCCTGCCCACGGTCAGTAGGGGACACCGATGGGCTTGGAAAGGCCGCCGTCCGTCGGATGGGACGTTAAGCCGTGGCCCCGTGTGTGGGAGAGCCATACCCTGTGCACGTTAAAGAACACGCTGGATGGCCTTGACGGGAGGCTACCATCTGTCTCCCAACAGCTGTTCCAGTGGGTCCCCTCCCCCAACCTTCTCTGAGCCTTCGGGGTCCATGTGACCTGGCCATTTAGCCCTTGGTGTGCAAAAAAGTGCCGCTCAGAGGTAAAACAACCCAACAACAAATCCTTTTCTCAGTGACACGGTGTCATTTGAACCAAAGCTTATTAAATATGTATCCTTTTATAGCATTTTATACACATGCAGCACAATTTAACATTGGTAATGTTTCTTTTTGAGTCTCAAGGGTGCATCATCATAATCATCCTCAAGGAACCATGGGCTATGGAGGTCCAACCAGACCGTACAATTTAGTTCTCAATGAATCCTGAGCTACATTTTCTGTCCTGAGCTACATTTTACTGCATCTGGCCACTGCATACTAATTCTAACAAGGTCTTGTTTGACATTGCCACTGCATCCTAGGTCTTCCCCTCTTTCTGAAGCCTTTAGGCACACTGTTCACAATCCTATTCGCTAATCTATAGTTATCCATACTGGCAACATGGCCAAACCAACAAAGTCTCTCTCTGCACAATATGCTGCTTAACTCTTCCAGTGTCCACATCATCTGTATACATTTGGAGAATCTGAATTGAGAGGCCTAGGATGTATGTATCCATTTTTAGTACAACAAAAAAATCAATTTTTAAAAAATAAAAATTACTGTTGTATTTTTTATTATAATATATATCTTATAAAAATATATAATTCAGGCTTCAAAAATAATATTTTGTTTTTTAATTTGATGCATATTTTGTTAAACTACAATATAAATAATTTTATAAAGCCATCTAATTGCCATTTCTTAGAAGCACTAAATGGTATTGCCGATTTGCTTGTTAACTTTGCTATTTGTTGAAGCAACCTTCTGATTTAAGCTCACAAGCTTGATTTGAACTATTATCAACAAATTTTCCCTTAAATTTTTGAAAATCTCCTAAAAAAATCAACAAAAAAAACTGCAATTTTTAAAAAATTATAGATTTTGGAAGTAATTACAAAATATGTACCGCCGTTTTTTTTTTCTCTTTCACACTCTTTTCTGTCATAAACCTATTTCAGTATTCCCAAGTTATTTTTATCATTTTTCCCAGCATTCTATGCATCTTTCCTGCCTTAAAATCGAATCTGAGAGTAAACGCATCCTTCTTAGAAATTCTGGTTGCAGCTGCATTTAATTAGTTATGCTTCACTGAGGCAAACAAGATGCAGATGACTGATACATGCAATCTCCATTGCGGGGTGCTATAAGTGTTGTTTATAGTTTTGGTCCAGCATATTGGATACCCTTTGAAAAGTTGGTAATTTTTTTATATTTAAAACTTAGTTTTCATTTTAGTAGTTTATTTTCGGAAATTTGCTTTTTTTGTCTGATAGATAAGTTCTTATTTCTATTAAGCACAATGATGCAAATAACTTTTCCTGGAACATAAAATAGGCTGATAACCCTATAGTTATCACAAGAATTGCAATCACCTTTTTTAAAAATAGGGATAATAATAGCTCTGGTAAAATCCCTAAGAACCATGTCTTTGTCATAAAAGATATTCAAAATTTCAGTCATCCATGTGATAACTGAAACATTCGTAGCTCTGAGCATTTCAGAATTAATTTCATTTACCTCTAGGGATTTATGTAGTTTAAGTTTAGAAATAGCCAAGATAACCTCAGACTGTGTTATAGGGCCAACATTAAAGCCAGTAATGCATCTATCATCATTACAAACAATGGGAGTAGAAATAACCACATTGTATAGAACATTACTGAAATGCTGAGCCTACCTAGTCATGACAGAATCCTCACCTTCTATAATCTTACCTTGTTTATCCTTCAATCCCTGTATACCTGTCCATTTGTTACCACACAAAGCATTAACTAATCTAGTACAGCTCTCTGCTGTTGTGCTCTCTAACTGCTTCCTCAGCTTTATCAGCCAAGCTATCAACCCGAAGATCCTTATCAACAGCTAACTGATCCTTTACGTTTATTAAGCTCTCTGCAATGATTTCTATTAGGACAGTAGGATATTGATTAAGGACATTTTTTCAGTTCTTTCTTTGTAAAATAAGCTCAAGTTCCTTATCACTCAAATAATTTTGCCTCCTCTGCACCTTTTTTCCTAAAATAGTGCTGTTAGTTTCAAGAAAAGCCTGTTTAAAACAGTCACATTCTACCCCAACTTCAATAGTAAGCAGCCATGACTGTCATAATGACTAAGTAATCTATCATGGTAAGCTTTAGTTATAACTGGATCTTTCAGAACTTCAGAATTAAAGGTAAATTTTTAACCTTAGCACAACAGTTCTTAAGTTTATGTTGCAAGACACTTCTAAGAATGTAATGGTCAGATCCAGTTTCAGCTCCCCTATATGACCTAGTATTCCAAACTGAACTAATGCATTTGCTGTTAATATATAATCAGTCATATTCTTATGCAGCCCATCTGGTGAAACCCATGTATACTTATGTATGTGACAGTGTTTGTAATAAATGTTAGTTATTCTCAAACCATTGAGTTTACTTACTTGTAGGAGATGTTGCCCATTGTAGATACCAATACCAAAAGGGCTTATCACCCCTCCCCAAAGGTCAGAGCCAATACCAACTCTGACATTGAAGTAACCTAGAACTAGGGTAATATCTCCTTTCTTGACAGAATTCAAAATATCCTGAAGTTGTCATAAAACCTATCTTTCTCATCTGCATCCTCAGTGGGAGCATAGCAACAGATAACATTCAAGTCTTTAATGCTTGTCTCAAATTTAATGGGGCCGGGGATGGCTCAGTCGGTAGCGCACCAGGCTCATAATCTGCAGTTCCTAGGTTCAAGTCCCAGCTGGGTCAGCGTTGAGATTTATCTCCGCAAAATACCCCGCCCTGCCCACGGTCAGTAGGGGACACTGATGGGTTTGGAAAGGCCACCGCCCGTCAGATGGGACATTAAGCCGTGGCCCCGTGTGTGGGAGAGTCATACCCTATGCACATTAAGGAACACACTGGATGGCCTTGATGAGAGGCTACCATCTGTTTCCCAACAGCTATTCCAGTGGGTCCCCTCCCCCAACCTTCTCTGAGCCTTCGGGGTCCTTGTGACCTGGCCATTTAGCCCATTGTGTGCAAAAAAGTGCCGCTCAGAGGTAAAACACCCAACTGAAATTTAGCTGTAAGAAACCTTTCATTAATGCACTCATATCCTAGAAGAGCATCACTAGTGTGTCTGCTGAGAAACTAACCTACTCCTTGGTGATGCTTATTATCTTCCCTCCCTGAAAAGAAAAATTTGAGATTATTTTTAAGAATCTGCCCTTTATCTGTCCATTTTATATGTCCTGGTCTCTTGCAAAGCGAGAACATGTAAATTATAAAAATGTAATTCTTGTGTGAGGACATCGAGAGAATAATCTCTATGCAGAGTCCTTACATTCCAACTACCTATGGAGAGAAAATGGTTAGTGGGATGTTTAAAGAAACTATGGTTATCGCGAGAGGAGGAACAGGTCTTTGCCCCATGCCTGCGATCAGGGGGCTGTTTCAATAAACCTAATTTCTTTAAAAATCCTACTAATCATTTTCTCTCTGCAGTAACGTGGAACATGAGGACATTACATAGAGATTATTCTCTTGATGTCCTCATGCAGGAATTCCAGTGCTATAACCTAGATATTCTAGTCTTGCAAGAGACCAGATGGACAGGTAAAGGTGAGATACTTAAAAATAACTTTAAATTTCTCTTTACAGCGAGGGAGGATGGAAAGCATCGCCAAGGTGTGGGTCTGCTGCTCAGCAGACATGCTAGTGATGCTCTTCTAGGATATGAGTGCATTAATGAAAGGTTTCTTACAGCAAAATTTCAGACAAGCATTAAAGACTTGAATGTTATCTGCTGTTATGCCCCCACTGAGGATGAGGATGAGAAGGATAAGTTTTACAGACAACTTCAGAATATTTTGAATTCTGTCAAGAAAGGAGATATTACCCTTGTTCTTGGTGACTTCAATGCCAAGATTGGCACCGACTCTGACCTTTGGGGAGGAGTAATAGGCCCTTTTGGTATTGGTAGCTGCAATGGCAATGGGCAATGTCTCCTACAGGTAAGTAAACTCAATGGTTTCAGAATAACTAACACATATTGCAAACACCGCGACATACATAAATACACATGGGTTTCACCTGATGGGCTGCATAGGAATATGATTGATTATATATTAATTAACAGCAAATGGGCTAGTTCTGTTAGAAATACCAAGGCATATAGGGGGGCTGAAATTGGATCTGACCATTACCTTGTTAAAAGTGTCTTGCAACTTAAACTTAAAAAGTGTTGTGCTAGGGTTAAAAAATTTACCTTTAATACTGAAGCTCTGAAAGACCCAGTTATAGCTAAAGCTTACCATGATAGGTTACTTAGTCATTATGACAGTCATGATTTGCTTACTACTGAAGTTGAGGAAGAATGGGGCCATTTTAAACAGGCTTTTTTGGAAACCAACAGTACTCTTTTAGGGAAAAAGGAGCAGAGGAGGCAGAATTATTTAAGTGATAAGGCACTTGAGCTTATTTCAGAAAGAAGGAACTGTAGGAATGTCCTTAATCAGTACCCTACTAGTCCTAATAGAAAGCATTACAAAGAACTTAATAAACTTGTAAAGAATCAGTTAGCTACTGATAAGAACCTTTGGCTTGATGGCCTGGCTGACAAAGCTGAGGAAGCAGTTAGACAGCACAACAGCAGAGAGCTGTACCAGATAGTTAATGTTTTGTATGGTAGAAAACGAACAGGTATACAGGGATTGAAGGATAAACAAGGTAAGGTTATAGAAGGTGAGGATTCTGTTATGGCTAGGTGGGCTGAGCATTTCAGTGATGTTCTAAACAATGTGGTTAATTCTACTCCCATTGTTTGCAATGATGATAGATGCATTGGTGGCTTTAATGTTTGCTCTATAACACAATCTGAAGTTAGTTTGGCTATTTCTAAACTTAAACTTCATAAATCCCCAGGGGTGGATGAAATTACTACGGAAATGCTTAGTTCTGGGAATGTTTCAGTTACCACTTGGATGACTGAAATTTTTAAAATCTTTTATGATAAAGGCATGGCTCCTAAAGATTTTACCAGAGCTATTATTATCCCTATTTTCAAAAAAAGTGATCACAGTTCTTGTGATAACTATAAGGGTATCAGCCTCTTCTCTGTTCCAGGTAAAGTTCTTTCCATGATTGTGCTTAATAGAATTAAGAATCTGGTTGATGGACTGTTGCGTGATGAGCAATGTGGATTCAGAAGTGGTAGGGGATGTGTCGATCAGATATTTTCACTAAGGCAGATTCTTGAGAAATATTTAGAGTTTCAGAAACCTTTGGTGACTAGCTTTGTTGATTTCAAAAAGGCTTTCGACTCTGTTGATCGTCATAATTTGTGGTTGATTGTGAAATCATATGGTATACCAGACAAGTTAGTTAACATAATGAAAGCTCTCTATAATAACATTGAGTCATGCATGAGAGTTGGTAAAGGTTGTAGCAATTGGTTTAGCATTACTTCTGGTGTTCGACAAGGGTGCATTTTGTCTCCCTTTTCTCTTTAGTTTGGTTATTGATTATGTTATGCGAAATTCACTGCAAGGGAAAGATTTTGGCCATAAATGGTCTGGAGATACTAAATTTCTGATTTAGATTATGCTGATGATTTAGCCCTTTTGGCAAATGATGTTGATGAGATGAACTCTTTCATTCAAGTTGTTGATGAAACTGTACTAGAGTAGGTTTGGTTATAAACAGAGAGAAAACTACAGTGATGAAAATTGGTCAGGCAGGCTGTGATTCAGTTACTCTGAATAGTTGCAGTCTTGAGCAGGTGTCACAGTTTAATTATCTTGGGAGCTATGTAACAGATACTGGTGATGTGCAGCATGAGATTAACAGACGAATTGGGATTGCTGCTGGTACTTTTAAGAATCTATGGAGAATGTGGAGAAATAGTCGTATACACCTAAAGACTAAAATTAGACTGTGTAATAGTTTGGTTCTTTCTAGGGTTTGTTATGGCAGTGAAACTTGGAGACTTTGTAAACAAGATAACAGGAAACTAGATGCTTTTGAATCTAGATGCTTACATAGTATCTTGGGTATTAGGTGATTTAACTTTTTAACTAATCATGAGGTTAGGCAAAGGAGTCTGCAACCTTCTATAAGCAGCATATTTTGCAGAGAGAGACTGCGTTGGTTTGGCCATGTTGCCCGTATAGATAATAGGTTGGTGAATAGGGTTATGAACAGCAGACCTAAAGGCCTCAGAAAGAGGGTCAGACCTAGGATGCGGTGGGCAGACAATGTCAAACAGGACCTTGTTAGAATTGGTGTACAGTGGCCAGATGCAGCAGATGTAGCTCAGGAGAGATATGCTTGGAGAATTAAACTGCATGGTCTGGTTGGACCTCTGTGGCCCATGGCTGCTTGAGGATGGTGATGATGATGATGGTATTCGAGAGAGGAAATGTCGATAATATGAAACAGTCCCCTAATTGCAGGGATGGGGCAAAGACCTGTTCCCCCACTACATAGGTTTCACAAAATATTACCTTTTCACAAGCATTAGCCAGACTATCAATTTTTTTAATTTGTTGTAAACTAATAACATGAATAACCATAATGATCATAGTGGGTTGGAAAATGCCTCTTTGAATTTGTTACTTTCCCTCATATTTTCCTTCATCAATCTTTATTGTTCAAGATTTAGAGGCAATTTATAGCATAAATTTAAATGGAAAAATGAATACACACTCCATAATGCCCAATGAATACATTAGGGTAGTGCACAAATGTTACTGGATGCATTGCTTTTGTCACTGTGCATGAGCAACTTGGCATGGTATTCATCACTTATAAAGGTAAACTTCTCAATAATTGAATACTCTTCTGCAGTGGGATGAGTGTGGTCTTATCCACTCTGGCTTTTGAGCACATAAACCTGATGCCATATATCTTTTTACTGTAGTAATCTGAGCCAATTGAAACATAAATTGGAGTGTAAATCTATAGAAATTTAATTACTTTCACACTATATAACAGGTAGTATGACAATTCTTTCATTTACATGTACATGGAAAATTTTTGATGCATTACAAGCCATGTTGCCTGTATGCATAACTATAGATTAGCGAATAGGGTCATGAGCAGTATGCCTAAAGGTCTCAGAAAGAGGGGGAGACCTAGGATGCGGTGGGCAGACAATGTCAAACAGGATCTTGTTAGCAATGGTCTACAGTGCAAAATGCAGCAGATTTAACTCGGGAGAGATATATTTGGAGAACTAAATTGCACAATCTGGTTGGACCTTCATATCCCATGTTTTGCATTTGTGTTTTGCCTACTGGCAATATAAAAAATCGAATTCTTATAATTAATGATTGTATATTTAGCCTGTTAATTATTTTGTTCTGTTTTAGTTTGTATATTCATTGTTGTTTTTATTGTTTGTAACTTGTAGCAAAGATAAACCATTAGGCCTATGTTTAATGTAGATTAATTGCAAATTAGCTTTGCAACTTCAGATATTTATAACTATTTTATCTGTCACATGAACAAAACACAACATGACAATGAAAGGAAATTCATCACATTTACAGATCCTCAGCATGGATACCAGAGGTGATATTGCAGACATTCCAGTTGAGTTGTTTTACCTCTGAGCAGCACTTTTTTTGCACACAATGGGTTAAATGGCCAGTTCACAAGGACCCTGAGGCTCAGAGAAAGGTGGATGAGGGGACCCACTGGAAAAGCTGTTGGGAGACAGATGGTAGCCTCCTGTCAGGGCCATCCAGTGTGTTCATTAATGTGCACAGGGCATGGCTCTCCCACACAGCTTAATGTCCCATCTGATGGACGGCTGCTTTTCAAGCCCATCAGTGTCCCGTATTGACTGTGGGCATGGCATAGAGTTTTTCAGAGATAAATCTCAACGCTGACCCAGCTGAGACTCAAACCTGGGAACTACAGATTATGAGCCTGGCATTACCGACTTATCCACCTCCATCCCAGACATACCAGTAAACTTCAGTTTCCTCCCACAGCCTGTGTCACATAGTCACAGTTTCTTGGATGATAATAATCCTATCCTTCAGTTCATTAATTAATTGAGATAATGGTGGGTGATGAATTGCATCTTTGATGAAATCCACACAAAAAAGTGAGATTTCTAATTTAGGTTCCTCAGGCTAAAGCACATTTTGCTTTTTACCCATGTCTAATCTGCCATTTCTGATTTTCCTACAACAGTTTGCTGTGAACATGACAATGGCAACTAATGAAAAACAAATGATGTATTTTTCTTTATTGTCAGATCATTTGTTTTCCCTTTCATGAGCCAAATGAAGTAGTTATATATGTTCGAAATTGTGAATATATTCATGAGTTTAAAGATAGCTAAACTTTCCTTTAACTAGTGCTTTGCTTCATCCAAACATATTTACAAAGTACTTGAACATCAGTGGGCTAGGAAGGGTTCAGTTAGGTTGTTTTACTTGTGAGTGGTACCTTTTTTTTTTGCATACAATGGGACAGATGGCTAGTGACAAGGACCCTAAGGGCTTGGAGATCGATTTTTTTTTGGGGGGGGGGGATCCACTGGGAAGCTGTTGTAAGATGGAGAGAAAGCCCACACACCATTACAGCCATTCAGAC
Source organism: Ryuthela nishihirai (assembly GCA_038380435.1). Classification (NCBI taxonomy): domain Eukaryota; kingdom Metazoa; phylum Arthropoda; class Arachnida; order Araneae; family Heptathelidae; genus Ryuthela; species Ryuthela nishihirai. Next base: position 29,910,922 of record JAWZYU010000007.1, on the reverse strand, counting down.
TGTTCTTTGACATTCACAGGGTGTGGTTCTCCTGCAGATGGGGGAATGTGACTTAATGTGTCATCCTTTCTCACCAAGGGCAGAATGGGAGTTAGAAGAGAAAAAATTACTAAGAAGGACCAACCAGACTAGGTAATGTAATGTAGGTTTAATTGTAATTCTTGTTTTTATGCAAAAATAGGTATATACACTTGATCTCCACAGATTCTTAAAATTCTTGGCAGTAATTCTTATTCTCCTGTTAGTCTCATGTTGCCCATTATTAGTATCTGTCACACAACTCCTGAGATAGCTAAACTGATAAACTTTCTCAAGAGCACAGCTATTTGAAAGAAACTGAAGCACTCCCCAGCTTACTAATTTTCATCACTTAGTTTCCTCTCTATTAATCACTAAACCAACCCTATTTCTAGTCTGATCGACATATTTAATGAAAGAGTATTAGATACAGTAATGCAAAGATCTTTACCTGGATCAGAAAGGCGACAGAAGGTAGAAAAAGACTACTCTCTGTACCTGTAATTATTGTAAGAACACTTTTTCCTGAAGTTTGTGCCCCTGTAATTATTGCAAGAGCTGTAGTCACCTTTTTAAAAATTATGCTTCTAGTATAGGAAATTTTTGGAAAAAACACCTTTATCATAGAAAATATTCATCAGCCATTTGACAACAGAATAATTCCCAGCTCTTAGCATCTCAGAAATAAATTCATCTATCCCTGATGACTCGTCTAGTTTTAATTTGAGATATACAAAACCACATTTGATCAGGATGTAGGGCCAACATTAAAGCCAGTAACACACCTATTTTCTATATATAGTTAATTAATGAAATGACTTCATTAATGAAATAACTCATCAGAGTTAACTCGACAGATATTCACATCAATCAGCAGACACTTTTACGTCGATTTTAGTTTTTGAGGAAAAATTGTCTTGAGCCGGGTGGGATACGAACCCATGACCTCCTGATAACATGTCAGGTGCTCTGGACCACTGAGCTACCGGCCGCCGATCAAGATTTCCTCTAACTAGCGCTATGAACATTCCCTCTATGTTTCCCGTTGGCGCTTTTTCCGACAATATTTCCAGCCACAAGCGGCACTTATATTGCCCAATAGATGAAAGCATATACGATAAGTATGCAGATATAGTTAATTAATGAAATGACTTCATTAATGAAATAACTCATCAGAGTTAACTCGACAGATATTCACATCAATCAGCAGACACTTTTACGTCGATTTTAGTTTTTGAGGAAAAATTGTCTTGAGCCGGGTGGGATACGAACCCACGACCTCCTGATAACATGTCAGGTGCTCTGGACCACTGAGCTACCGGCCGCCGATCAAGATTTCCTCTAACTAGCGCTATGAACATTCCTTCTATGTTTCCCGTTGGCGCTTTTTGCCGATAATATTTCCAGCTACAAGCGGCACTTATATTGCCCAATAGATGAAAGCATATACGATAAGTATGCAGATATAGTTAATTAATGAAATGACTTCATTAATGAAATAACTCATCAGAGTTAACTCAACAGATATTCACATCAATCAGCAGACACTTTTACGTCGATTTTAGTTTTTGAGGAAAAATTGTCTTGAGCCGGGTGGGATACGAACCCACGACCTCCTGATAACATGTCAGGTGCTCTGGACCACTGAGCTACCGGCCGCCGATCAAGATTTCCTCTAACTAGCGCTATGAACATTCCTTCTATGTTTCCCGTTGGCGCTTTTTGCCGACAATGTTTCCAGCCACAAGCGGCACTTATATTGCCCAATAGATGAAAGCATATACGATAAGTATGCAGATATAGTTAATTAATGAAATGACTTCATTAATGAAATAACTCATCAGAGTTAACTCGACAGATATTCACATCAATCAGCAGACACTTTTACGTCGATTTTAGTTTTTGAGGAAAAATTGTCTTGAGCCGGGTGGGATACGAACCCACGACCTCCTGATAACATGTCAGGTGCTCTGGACCACTGAGCTACCGGCCGCCAATCAAGATTTCCTCTAACTAGCGCTATGAACATTCCTTCTATGTTTCCCGTTGGCGCTTTTTGCCGACAATATTTCCAGCCACAAGCGGCACTTATATTGCCCAATAGATGAAAGCATATACGAAAAGTATGCAGATATAGTTAATTAATGACTAAATAAAATTTATAGTTAATTAATGACTATATCTGCATACTTATCTTATATGCTTTCATCTATTGGGCAATATAAGTGCCACTTGTGGCTGGAAATATTGTTGGCAAAAAGCGCCAACGGGAAACATAGAAGGAATGTTCATAGCGCTAGTTAGAGGAAATCTTGATCGGCGGCCGGTAGCTCAGTGGTCCAGAGCACCTGACATGTTATCAGGAGGTCGTGGGTTCGTATCCCACCCGGCTCAAGACAATTTTTCCTCAAAAACTAAAATCGACGTAAAAGTGTCTGCTGATTGATGTGAATATCTGTCGAGTTAACTCTGATGAGTTATTTCATTAATGAAGTCATTTCATTAATTAACTATATCTGCATACTTATCGTATATGCTTTCATCTATTGGGCAATATAAGTGCCGCTTGTGGCTGGAAATATTGTCGGCAAAAAGCGCCAACGGGAAACATAGAAGGAATGTTCATAGCGCTAGTTAGAGGAAATCTTGATCGGCGGTCGGTAGCTCAGTGGTCCAGAGCACCTGACATGTTATCAGGAGGTCGTGGGTTCGTATCCCACCCGGCTCAAGACAATTTTTCCTCAAAAACTAAAATCGACGTAAAAGTGTCTGCTGATTGATGTGAATATCTGTCGAGTTAACTCTGATGAGTTATTTCATTAATGAAGTCATTTCATTAATTAACTATATCTGCATACTTATCGTATATGCTTTCATCTATTGGGCAATATAAGTGCCGCTTGTGGCTGGAAATATTGTCGGCAAAAAGCGCCAACGGGAAACATAGAAGGAATGTTCATAGCGCTAGTTAGAGGAAATCTTGATCGGCGGCCGGTAGCTCAGTGGTCCAGAGCACCTGACATGTTATCAGGAGGTCGTGGGTTCGTATCCCACCCGGCTCAAGACAATTTTTCCTCAAAAACTAAAATCGACGTAAAAGTGTCTGCTGATTGACACCTATCTTCAATCTTCATTACCAACAATGGTGATAGAACTAACTACAGTTGAATTTGGTTGTAACGAGCACAGAAATAACAAGATCATGGCTGTAATGAGCAAAAACCAATAATGATTTTAATTTACGCATATTCCCTTACAATTCCTCACTTTTATAATGAGCACTCTACACCAATATATTGTACAAATTTTGGTAACTATGGAAACATGCAAACATTCTTAATTGCACAGGTAGTTGGAAATAGTACCCAATTCTTGGAATAGACAAAAATGAAATGGGTGACTTAGCTTTTATGACCATTACAGACTGGTTTAGGACCTAACCTGTCCTTGTGGATCGTCTCCACTCTATCTACTTCTCCATTGTCTAGCCTCTGGCTGTGCTCTCCCACTTTATCCAAACACCACCACAACTGTGAAAAATAAAAAAAAATAATAAATAAATACCCCCTCAAGCAACTGCTTGCCACAGAGGTCTGACAGGAGCCTGTCAGTTTATATGCCAGAGTAGAAGGTCTGAGAGGATGGCAGAGCCTCAGCAGAAATACAACACATACATCCATGCCTTACCTGGGGCTCGAACCCAGAAACCAGTTAGAAATGAAAAATGAAACTTTTAACACATTGAGTGTTTTAAGGGGAAATTGGAGAAATATTAAAGTGAAATCTTTAAAACAGACATCAATTTTAATATCATAAATAAAAAGACTAATTGAAATCATGTTTATTTTTAATTAGTATTGTTTTATTTATGGAGAAATAAATTGTGTTTATTATTAAGTGCATTGTAGTTTATACAAGCTTATTAATACAAATAATATGTAGGTATGTAATTATATTATTTTCTCTCTCTAATATTTATTGTGTTTATTGGAATCTTTCTTTTTAATAAGATATTTAGAATTAAAATCATGGAAGGTAGATTTTACTCATCACTGATGTAGTGAATAATGGTTATAATGAGGAACCTTTGTCGGTCTCCTGGTGCTTGTTATAACCATGTTCGACTGTACAATGTTCAGAGCATCTGTGAAATGCTAGGAATGGGGGTTGGCTCAGTTGGTCCAGCTGAGTCAGCATTGAGAATTATCTCCGTAAAATTCCCTGCCCTGCTCATGGTCAGTAGGGGACATCGAAGGGCTTGGAAAGGCCACCACCCGTCAGATGGGACATTAAGCCGTGGTCCCGTGTGCGGGAGAGCCATACCCTGTGCACGTTAAAGAACACACTGATTGGCCTTGATGGGAGGCTACCATCTGTCTCCCAACAGCTGTTCCAGTGGGTCGCCTCCTCCAACCTTCTCTGAGCCTTCGAGGTCCATGTGACCTGGCCATTTTGCCCATGGTGTGCAAAAAAGTGCCGCTCAGAGGTAAAACAGCCTAATAGACATCTCAGTTGGTAGAATGCCTGGCTCATAATCTGTAGTTCTTTGGTTTGAGTCCCACCAGTGACAGCATTGAAATTCTGAGGCTTTCAAAGTTTAAGTGTTAAAGAAAATTATTTTAACATTTCTTAAGCTTCATTTCCCTTTAAATAAGGTAATGCCCAAACCCAGTTTCAACTCCCCTACATGATCTGGTGTTAATAAACAGCAGACCATAGGGATCTTGAGGAACTAAAATTAACCCATTTACTGTTAATTAAGATGTAATCATTTGCATTCCTATGCAAACTATCAGGCTACTTTGTTGTACTCTTTTATAACCAAGGATTAAAAACTAACTGGATTTCTTATTTTTCGAAATAACTTTCCATAGATACACCATCATTTCATATCTTGGTACAGTCTCCAAATTTCAAAGTTTTCAATTCTCTGTGAATAGTTTTTCTTAAAGTGGTTTTGAAGTACTGCTAGCTAGCAGTCATCTCTCTCAGCAGATCAAACTGTAGCAGCTCTGCTTTTTCATACAGTTTGTGTTAACAAAGGCTTACCCTGTCTGTTAGTCGTTTTTTTCCTCCTGCATTTGCTACCATTGGCAGACATTGTTTGAGATTGGTGCCATTTTCGTATACTTGGGATACTGTGCCCCATGATTTTCTGCTGAATTTCACCACCTTCATTATAGATGCTCCTGCCCCAACAATGAGCCCCAGTTCAAAGTCAGTCACATCAGCTTTTTTTACCCATGTCGCATTTGACTTTTCTTTCTACCATGCCTTTATAACTTTTGTACTTCATAGTGATGTAAAATACTTAAGTCATCAGCTTTTTTTACCCATGTCGCATTTGACTTTTCTTTCTACCATGCCTTTATAGCTTTTGTACTTCATAGTGATGTAAAATACTTAAGTCAGTAAGAAATTTTGCATACATTAGCATGTTTCATGGCTGGAACAAATAATAAAAATTGCTAGTTATGACATAAGATGTAGCAACTCTATATAAACATTGTTCAATTGTTACCTAGAAAGACTGATTCAAAAACATTACATTTACCTTGCACCAAAATTATTAAATTTTTTGCCAGACAACATAAAAATGGAAAACATTATACATAGATTTTGTTAAAGTCTTTATTAATGGCTACAGATTATTGAAATTGCACATGCATCATGTTCATAATAATAAGTGTTCATAATAATTTAACATGGCAGTTTATTTTTCCAGTGTTTCCTTTTAAATTTATTGTTGCAGTTATTATTTTCAGATTTAAACTGTGCATGTGGATGCCATAAGCAACTGTTCATAGCCTCACACATTGCTCAAGAAGTGCGGGATAAGGTAGCAGCTGATTTGGGTTTGACAACTTGTGCAGGAGTAGCTTGGAATAAATTATTGTCAAAGATTGTGTCTGGATTGCATAAGCCCAATCAACAAACTATTTTATTTCCCAATGGTGCCCAACAATTAATGCAATCCTTAGATTCTGTAAGAGCTATACCTGGTATGTGATGTGTTTTTTATTCTAAAAATATTTTTTCTTGAATAGTATTTAAAAATTATAATCTAATTGCCTTTATGAAATGGTTTTTGATTTAATTAATAATTATATATGTGTTATATTAAAAAATGGCTATGAGGGAGTTTTGTTTTAACCATTTAGGTGTTCTGATAGACTATGAATTAAATTGAAAATAGCATATAGAAAATGTGATCAAAAAGTTAAATATTATGATACCACATTATACTGTTTGTAGATATTTCAACTTTGAAGATGATATATAATTGCTGGGTTAAACCATACTTGAAATATATAATTACTTCTTGAGGAATATAGAATGAATAGAACTTGAAACATAGAATTAACAAATTAATTGTAATTTGATCAAGTTGTAAAGGGTATATTAAGGAAAATAAAATATTATAGTGTTAAACACTTGTATAAGGACATTGATATTTTACCAGTTGAAAACTCCTGCTTGTGTTTTAATATATTTGTTCAATAATTGACCAGAACAGAACATAAAACCTGTTAATTATATATTCAGTGCCAGTTTAAAACTGGCACTGAATATGCTGTTCATGAGTGTTTTGTGACTACTATGAATCTGCTGATAGTAAACTATATTTAAATGTTATATCATGAGTTCTTCCATGCATCGGGGCGGGGGTGGCTCAGTCGGTAGTGCGTCAGGCTCTTAATCTGTAGTTCCCAGGTTCGAGTCCCAGTTGTGTTGAGATTTGTCTCCGCAAAATTCCCCGCCCTGCCCACGGTCAGTAGGGGACACCGATGGGCTTGGAAAGGCCGCCGTCCGTCGGATGGGACGTTAAGCCGTGGCCCCATGTGCGGGAGAGCCATACCTTGCGCATGTTAAAGAACACGCTGGATGGCCTTGACGGGAGGCTACCATCTATCTCCCAACAGCTGTTGCAGTGGGTCCCCTCCCCCAACCTTCTCTGAGCCTTCGGGGTCCATGTGACCTGGCCATTTAGCCCATGGTGTGTAAAAAAGGCTCAGAGGTAAAACAACCCAACTCTTCCATGCATCTACTGTTTTCAACATAAATGAGCTGTTAATCAATGTCTTGTGCATTTTGCCATTATTACTAAAATATCATGGAAATAACTTCAAACATCTTAAATCCGGACTGGTATCTAAAATTCATGGCAACTGCATCATTGCTAAAATCTTCTACAGATTAACCTCATCTCTTCAAACATCATATAGAAGAAAAAACTACTGAAGATTATCAAAGAAGTGCACTTTCAGCTGAAGCCATCAGGACTCATAAAATGGTAACCTTTTTTACAACCTTACTTTGGACTTTTTTAACAAGTGTAAAAATGCCCTAAGCTAATTATCGCCAAGTTTAACAGCTTATACCCAGACTATATACTATAGTCTTGTGTAATTTGAGACAGTAGCTTTTGAGCTTTACTCAGTTAAAAACAGCATAATCGTGCATTAAATACTTTTTAATCAAACTGCTGTGTAATTAAACTTTAATGTTCATCTGAGTTAGCTGGGAAAAATAATTTTTATTATCAGTGCAACCTTTGGGTTTCATAAAAGCCAATGAGAGAAATAACTTTTATTTTAAATTTTGAAATATATATATATATACAATTAAATATTTTGCAAGAAATTTCCACTGAAAAGTCAGAAACTGTGCTTATGATTAAGTGTAACAAAATATGCATTAAAATTATAAATTGCTTTTAATTTATAAAATTTGATATTCATAAGTGAAGAATAGTTTATCAAATATCAAAGGAAGGTATTCAGCTTGACCTTTAATTTGTGACTCTCAAATTTATTTCTGTATTCATAAAACAGATAGTGTGAACAATACTAGCCCTTAATTGTGTTGAACTATAAATTAAATATAAAGTACCAATAATGATAACAATAGCATATCTCCATTGTAGTATAACACAGATTAGGATGGACCTGTAGTTTTCACTCTCATGATTAGAAAGATTATCCTGATATACTCAAGTAAAAAAAGTTCGTTGAACATTAAATTTTTTGTTACCCATTTCTTATTTGATAGTCAACTTTATCCAAATCCATTCACTACATTCAAGCTATATCCCATCATTTTATCGTCTTTCATTTGCTCTTTGAATGCATTCCTAGCATTTCCTAAATTTTTATGTATTTTAATGATGACTATTTCAAATAAATGAGATTCATGGCAATTAGCTGTTATATTCCTGTGAATTTTAACATAAACAGTTTTTTATTTACATCATACAGTATGCTTGATATTTTCAAGTTTCATAACCTCATCTTCAGAATTCCCAAACTCTAGGGGCGGGAGTGGCTCAGTCGGTAGCGCACCAGGCTCGTAATCTGTAGTTCCCAGGTTCGAGTCCCAGCTGGGTCAGCGTTGAGATTTATCTCCGCAAAATTCCCCCACCCTGCCCACGGTCAGTAGGGGACACCGATGGGCTTGGAAAGGCCGCCGTCCGTCGGATGGGACGTTAAGCCGTGGCCCCGTGTGCGGGAGAGACATACCCTGTGCACATTAAAGAACACGCTGGATGGCCTTGATGGGAGCCTACCATCTGTCTCCCAACAGCTGCTCCAGTGGGTCCCCTCCCCCAACCTTCTCTGAGCCTTCGGGGTCCATGTGACCTGGCCATTTAGCCCATGGTGTGCAAAAAAGTGCCGCTCAGAGGTAAAACAACCCAACCCAAACTCTAGAGAGCACACATTGTCAACTACTATTAAGGGAGACCTGACAACAGATTCCTGGATTTAGATGGTCAAAAAAATGCAACCAGTTTCACATGAGTTTTAAGTATTGGTACAAATTCTTAATTTCTCATTTATTTTCAGTTCATAAACATCCTTCTTTCAAATTTCTCTGCAATTTCACTACATTAATGATAATAGAGTATTTTCATGACATAAAAGAAAAGTGTGAGAAATTAAACATATCTGAATTAATACAAATAAAAGGAAAAATAATATATGTATGTTATTACTGCTGAATCAAATTTTGAGAAAAATATGTACAAATGAAAATTTCAGTGTACATTTTATTAATATTTTTGTTAGAATTCATTTACCCTTTTTCTATAAGTTGTTAATCTTTGCCCAATTTCAGTTAATAGTGTGGTTTTCTGAAACCTGTCTATGTGTAAATTGAGAGATGAGTGTACATGCAATCTTCTACTTTTTCCTTAATGTTTCAATGACATCTTAGGTCTGTGCATAGCACTATTTCCCTGTCCTGCCCACAGTCAGTAGGGGACATTGAGGGCTTGGAAAGGCTGCCATCCATCAGATGGGATGTTACACTGTGGTGCTGTATTCAGTAGAGCCATACCCCATGCACATTAAAGAACATGCTGGATAGCCTTGACAGGAGGCTACTGTCTGTCTCCTAACAGCTATTCCAGTGGGTCTCCTCCCCCAACCTTCTGTGAGCCTTCGGTGTCTTGTGACCTGGCCATTTAGCCCATTGTGTGCAAAAAAAGTGCCGCTCAGAGGTAAAATAACCCAACCCATAATAGTCTATTGTCTTTAGCATCATTTTAATCATTTTTTTCACATTAGTAATTTTTCATATTATTATACTTGCATTTAGAAATTTACAATGCTTGCTTTTCAACACTTGTACTGCCTCTATGTATAGTGCAAAATAGTTAACACAAAAAGCAAAATAGTTAACAAACAATGTAAAAAAACTCAGATATTACAATTCTAATTTTATTTCTTTTGGAATAATACTTTTGCAGTGGTGGAAAATTATTTAAAGTTCTGGCCACTAGTGCACTTGGTTTTGACATATCCCACCAAATTGAGTTAACATGAAAAACGGGACTATCGTAAAATTTTGTGTTAACAGAATTCGTGTTAACAATATGTTGGTGAATACATTGCATTGTTGACACTAATGTTATTCATAACTTATGCCATATATTGTACTCATCACTTTCACATTGAATTTTAATTGATGATGGAACTGTGTAATTGTAATAAACAATGATCAAAAATAATGAATTAGAATAAATTACGGTTGATGATATAAAAATATTTATAATTTTAATTTTATTTCTTTCAGAATAATTTTTTGGTAGTGGGGAAAACTATTTAAAGTTCCGCCCACTAGTTGTGCACTGGGTTTCAACATATCCCATCAAATTTGAGCATTCTGTATGAGCCACTTATAATAAATACACTGGGCCTAGACAGCAAGCAAAAAGAGGGAAATTAAATGTGTAAAGATTTAATTTGACTAAGGTTTAACTGCAAACTATTTATTTTTAAATAGTATAAATAAAATAATTTCTTAAGATTTTATTAAAGTAATTATCAGTATTTTAAAATTAATTACCAGTATGATGTAGTTGACCTGATCTTGCTATCTATAAGTGTAGTAGTGTTTATGCACTCTTTCTCTGTAATGGCAGTCATTAACTTTTTGCATATAATTATTAAGATACTAATTTAAATAAAAAGCTGGGTTATCTTTGCCTTCAGAAGAATATGAAATGATATTACAGAAATAGTGACTGAAATGTTAGTGATAAATGCAGTGAAATGTGGGAAGAAATAGAATAGTTGGCTACCAAAACGATTTAATCTATTAAGAATAGTGGAGGAATTATTATTAGCATGGCACCAATACATCATATCCCACCAATACATCAAATCTCAAGAATAGCATAGCCTTCAAATTCATCTTCTATTTCAACTTAATTTTTTTCAACTACCACATTGTTGCTCAGAAATAAAAATAACCCAACCCATATTAACCAATATTTCACTTTATCTGTTTTAGACTGCAATTTATAGCATAAAAAATCACATTTCATAGCTTCATTATATATAAAAATAGAAAAATAAATAAATGGCTCCTCAAACAGCTGTTTGCCACAGAGGTCTGACAGGAGCTTACCAGTTTAATACACCATAGTAGAAGATCTGTGAGGATGGTAGGCCCTCAGCAGAAAAACAACACAACATCCATGCCTTACCTGGGGCTCGAACTCAGGTCCCTTTGATCAGTAGCCAAGCATGCTAACCACTCAGCCACGAGGATGGCGTAATTATATTTATATATATACATGTAATACATTTTCTTCATTCCTATAATTTTTCTTTCTGCATTGTCATTGTTTTTCTTTTTGAAGTTTCCAACCTCTTCATGTAATAAACTAATGATAACCAGTAATTAGTATCTCGTATTCTTATGGTGTCTACTAGATCCTCATCACACACCAAATAGTAATTCCTCTCTTTATTGAACTATTTCTTTATTCTTGATTAAGAAGTTTTTTAAAACAAAATCACTATCACCAGGTATTAGAAAACTAATTGAATTCTGTTAAGCAGCTATTACTACAGTGCTTCAAAAAAAGTTTTTTTTGAAGCACTGTAGTAATAGCTGGAATAGCTGCTAATATAACTTCACAAGTCCTTCCATAATTGTGGCTTCATGCCCAGGAGGAGTATTTGCTAGACTAGATAAAATTTAGAAATATCATTAGATGATAAGTACGTCTTGTACTATGACACCCTTTCTATTTTTTTATGAATACTTAATTGTGGGTTTTGGTAAATTGTGTAAAAAGTATTATTATTACCTTTTGTACTTTTATTCATCATTTTTTTTAACTTATGGTATTGGGGTGGTTTTGACTACTAAATTGATGAAATGTATTTTGCAATTATTGTTATTCCTTTTTATAGTTCATTTTGCATCTTTTCCTAGGAATTGGATGTTCAACTGCAAAAAAACTTGCTTCACTCTCCGTGATTACAGTGTCTGAGCTTCAAGCTTGTCCATCTGAATCCCTGGTACCCATGTTCAATAAATCTTTTGCCTCTCAATTAAAGCACTTGAGCTTTGGTATAGATACCTCTCAGATTGTTCCAAGTGGTAAACCTCAGGTAATTAGTGTGCAGGAAGTAAACAGTTCATTAAAAAATAAAATAGTAATCAGGTATTAATTTCATTAATATCTTGTAGGAAATATTTTAATGAAATGCTTTATACTATCTTTGCTTTATGCCATAATGAATTGATAGAAGTATGAAATAATTAAAGTCTATAATCATATTATACTTGAATTATGCAGTACTTATTTAGTGACCTAATTAGTTGCAAACTTTATAGCTTAAAATGCATTTGAAAAAAATGGAATGAGGATGATAATTTGGTTTACTTGCATTTATTATCTAAATAAAATCTTATGCCTGTTCAATTCTTATAGCTAGATATCCTTAGACAATTTTGATGTGTGCATTAAAGATAAATTCAAATTGAAAATTTCAAGCCTGAACTATTTTAGCTGAAGACTGGTTAGATAAAGAAAATTCTGTCATGATTCTAAAACATTTGCAAAAATGCATGCCTCTAAGCCAATTTGAAAAATCTCAATATTTTAGACCAGTGGTTCTCAACCTTTTATGCTTCACGTACCACCTGGAAATGTGTATGTAACTGGTGTACCCCTTGCATAGATAGTTAAAACTATAGTTATAGTATAACAATGGGAATAAAATAAAACATATGTACAGGGGGGTGCAGTAGGTATACAGTTTAAATAATAGGTAAATATAATAATAATAGGTATATAGTTTAAATAATATTTTATTCAATAACAAAACAATTAAGTTCAATCTCATGTGCTCAAATTGGTGGACCTCACTATTTACACATTGCTGTAATCTAGTTTTTATACTCAAGCACACTTTGGCACAAAGTTCATTATTGGCATTAATTTCTTTGCATGTTTCTTTTATGAGTCGAATCATGTTATCAACTGTGCATGGTTTTCGTGAATATACTTTATCTTATATAACTCCCTAAAAGAAAAAGTCCATCGTGGTAAGGTCTGGTGACCATGGTGGCCATTCAACTGGACCTCATCTACCTATCCACCTGTTGGATAATTTTTCGTCAAGAAAATTACGCACCACTAAAGCATAGTAAGGAGGGGCTCCATTGTGTTGAAAATAGAAGTCTTCATTTTCATGCATCAACTGCAATTGTGGTATGACATTTTCTTGGAGCATGTTAAGGTGCAGGTTTGAGGTACCGTTGTATGGAAAAAGATAGGTCCAATTACCCTTTTACATGAGAGGGCTGGCCAAACTGTAACCCCAGGTTGATTCAACTGTTCTTCAATTGTTGTATGGGGTTTTTCTGTTGAGTAATAGACACAGTTGTGCCTATTAACAGCACCTGAAAGTTTGAAGTTGTCTTCGACGGACCAAGTTATTTTTCTAATCATGCCATCTCCTTGTGTTTCTTCATTCAAATTTGCCTCACGTAATTGTAAGCGCCAATCCGAATCATCCTCCACATAATTGTAAGCGCCAATCCGAATCATCCTCTAATAATCCATGGATTACTCTTGGCTGATGCATTTTTAGCCCTAACCATTGCATTAGACAACCCAAAGATCTACAGGAAATGTCCAACTCTTTAGAAGCTTTCTTTTTTTGATTTTTTTGGGCTTTGAGTAAATGCCAGAGCCACTATGTAACGCTCCAAACAAATGCAAAATACTTGAAGTTTTATGCTCCGGATAGCTTAGACGGGCGCCAGGCAATAATTAACAAATTGCCAAAAGTAGAATAAGTTGATAATAAGTTGATTTAGGGTTCAAATACCAGCGAGCGTTTATGAGTAAGAATTAAAATGATTGTCAAATAATATGAAATATAAAAAAATCCTTAATTCGCGTTGCTCAAAAGAAAAAAACTGTACAGACTCAAAAGGTTTTAAAATATAACAAAATAGATTTATTTCCAAAATAATTCAACTCACCAAGACATCAATGAAATAACATAACTCCTACTCCTGTGCTACATGCACTGTGCTTGGTGCTACGCACCTTGTGCTCGTGCACTCACTTGTGCTACTCCTTCTACTGCTTCTAACTCTACCTTAGTGACTCGCAGGCCACTGGTTTTTGACAATGAGCCGGCGCATGCCGGGAAAGACATTTGCATACTATGATGAACGACGCAAGCTATGATGCAAGAGGGGGCGTGTCCTTGGCACGCGCTTTAACGGTACAGTCGGAAGATCGGAGTTGCGGTGCATGCGCAACTCCTAGAAACTCTTGGATGTGAGCGCTGTGATGCCAAAAAGGAAATAAAAAATCCCCAAAATGATAATTATAACGTAAATTAAACAAAACTGGTTAAGGTAAAGCAAAAGTGAACGATGGGGCATCACAACTAACATTTCATTTTCATCAGTAGTAACACTCACTGGTCAATCACTTTTTGGTGCATTACAAATGGATTCAGTTCTGTCAAATTTGTCACGTATTCAGTATATTGTTAGCCTAATTGGTGGAGGTGTTGCAAATTCTTCTTCCCATTTCTGCTGAACCTTTTTAGTTTGAGTATCCACTTCAATTGTTCATCTGTTAAATTACCAGCCATACTTAATTATCTGAAAAAATAATAAAAAAGTAATCAATATATGATAATAGAAACGGTATACCTACTTATGCACACGATTGAACTGTATACCTACTTTTGCACCCCTCTGTATATAACATATATCTAGTGACTTTTGAGCTCTCACAGCATACCCCAAAAAATTTTACCGCATACCACATGTTCAAAACCCCTATTTTAGACTATTACAAATTTTAAAATAGTTATTTGAAGATGAATTAAAATCACAATGCAATTTGATGATAAAAATACTAGAAATAATTCATAGAAACAGAAAATTCTTTAGTAACGTAATTGTAAATGCTAAGGGCAATTCATTAATGACAGAGAAAAAAAATCAATGACAAAATAAATACCTATTGTAATCAAAGTTATTTTTCCATAGTTTTAAGCAAAATGGGAAATTTAAATTAAAACAGCCTAAAGCTGTATATGCTGTTTCATGATTAAACCTGCTTGGGCCCAAGCTCATTTCTAATTTGTACTTGAAATACATATAAATGTTGAGATCATTTACCTCTGGTTAATATACAATGAAGTGAGATCATTTACCTCTGGTTAATATACAATGAAGTGCCATTGAATTAAGGATAGGAGATGTTATCCAAATTCAGTACCGCAAGTCCTGCATGCGTGGCTGAAACTCTGGTCATTTATAACTGTCAGCTTTGGCTTCCCCAAGCATTCATCATGAGAAGCATAATGGGAAAGGCAAGGGATTTAGATGCATTTGACAGAGGGCAGATCATAGATGCTTGACGGATGGGACACTCGATCTCCGAAATTGTCAATGAACTTGATTTTTCTTGTATGACAGTTTCAAAAGTGTTCTGGAAATATAAAAATTCTAGCAAAAAAGCAAGCACTTGGACAAACTGCAAAGGACAACCAACCTTGAATGATCGTGGGCTTTGTCATCTGACTCGCATTGTATGGACCGATAGGAGCCAGACATTATCTGAAATCACCTCCTATCTGAACGCAGGTTGCAGCCGGGAAGTCAGTGCATGAACTGTGCAGCACTCACTTCATCGTCTTGGCTTTTGGGAGCTGCCGACCTATGAGAGTCCCACTTCTAACGGCACGACACTGGACTCAACGCCTTGCCTGGGCTAAAGAACGTCGAAACCAAACCATTGAAAATTGGAATGATGAATCCTGATTTAAACTTCATCATGCCAATGGGAGATTGAGGATATGGCACCAACCCCATGAAACCATGGATCCTGCATGTCAGTCAGAACAGTACAAGCTGGTGGTGGCTAAGTGATGGCCTGGGGTGTCTTCAGTTGGATGTCTGTGGGACCTTTGATGCGTGTACCAACGATTCTCAGTGCTTCCTGGTACATAGAACTCATGGCTGACCATTTACACCCATTTATGGCCATCATGCATCCCAATGCAGATAGCGTTTACCAGCAAGACAACTGTTCATCTCACAGGTCCAGGTTGGCTACTGCATGGTTGCAGGAGCATTCTGCTGACATTGAAATAATTAATTGGCCACCTAGAAGGACAGATTTAAATCCTATCGAAAATCTTTGGGATACCATCGAGCAGAGTGTTCGGGTCCTTGTCCCATCAGCGACAACCTTGAGAGAATTGTGGACAGCTCTGGATGATGCATGGGCTGCCATACCTGTGGAACATTTGCGCAAGCTTGTGGAGTCCTTGCCTTGTCCTGTGGTGGTCGTTATCAGGACCAGAGGGGATCCAACATGTTACTGGGTTGCTATCCTTAATTCAATGGTACTTTTGTGTATGTACATCAACTAGATAAAAAAAAGGAATTTTTATGTTCTGCCAGCAGAAAGCCAAATTTAATGCTTCAAAAAATAAGATTTTAGTGAAAAATCTTGAATGAACAAAAAATATGTCAATAAAATCCGTCTAAATCCCAGTTTTCAACAATATTTGTTCAGTAATGGCATATTAAATTGACCAGTTTCTGTCAGATGTCTCTGACAAGCAGCTGCTTGAGGCGGCCCATGTTATTTTATATATATATATATAATTAAAGAGTTATAGAAGTTTGAATACATAATAATTAAATAAATTCATCAGAAGAATCGGGGGATATAGTGCCTCAATATATGAGGACCTGAGTTTTTTTGACTGAAGTCAGCTGCATTAACAAACATTCTGCTACCAGCCATTCTCTGTGTAATTTGGCCATCTTTGTGTTAACAAATCAGAAGTTTATTACACAGAAGTAGCAACAGCAATGATTTGTTATTAGCCTTATGGTGTAGCATAAATTAGAAATTATCTCTTATACCAACTATGCAATTTCAGCATACAGATCTATCTAATATCATATAACCAGTATAGGTAAACTGTTTACCTTAAGGTTACATAAAAGCAATTACCCAATTTGCAGTACATCAGATATTTGTTGACTTGATGTTAAGTGATCACATGATGTTGAAAGTAGTTTACTTGTTACTGCTGACAGATAGTATTTAAACCAAAGTTCTACAATCAATTTGTGGTTTTTTTGAGGAATGTCCAATTGTTACCATCTGCTGTAAGATAGGTGATGAGAAATCTGCAGTCTTTAGATAGTCACAGCAGCAAATTAATGCATACATCTGTTATCATCAGAAGGGTATGCTTCAGTCCCACTATAATTTGGTCACTTTAAGACATGTCATACGAAATTTGTATAAACTCCATATATTTTACTTGTTGATCCCAGCTGGGTCAGCATTGAGATTTATCTTGGCCAAACTTCCTGCCCTACTCATGTACAGTAGGGGACACCTATGGCTTGGAAAGGCTGCCATCTGTCAGATGGGACGTTAAGCATGTCCTCTTGTGCTGGATAGCCATACCCTGTGCATGTTCAGGAGTCTCAGTTGGTGGTGTGTCAGGCTCATAATCTGCAGTTCCTAGGTTCTGTTCCCAGCTGGGCATGTGTAGAGATTTTTTTATGCTAAACTTCCTGCCCTGCCCACAATAAATAGGGTCACTGTGGGGCTTGGAAAGGCCATTGTCCGTTGTATGGAACATTATGCCATGGTCCCATGTGTGAGAGAGCCAAACCCAGCGCACATTAAAGAACAGGTGGAATGGCCTTGATGGAGGCAAACATCTGTGTCCCAACAGCTGTCCATTGGGTCCCCTCACCCAACCATTCCTGAATCCGTGAGAGCTTCTAACTTGGACATTTGTCCCAACTATTTATTATTAAAGGAGGGATAATATATTTTTTTTCTTTTTCGAAAAAAAAGAAAAAAAAAATCAACATTCCCCTTTCATAAACTGCAAAATCTAGTATAATTCATTTACAGTGTTGCTGAATAACTTTAGACCACAGTGCTACCAATAAAATATCGGCAACAAATCTTTGGCATGGCTCATAATTCAAAACAGTACCTCAAAGTTCCAGATACAGATGAACAGACTCAATTAGATATCTTCAGTATAATGTAATTCTCTTCGATAGGTCCCTTCTCCATTGTTTTGCAGCATTATTGTCAGTTTTCTTTTAGGCTTAAATTAGCACGTGAATGTGACTTGTGGTGCCACCTATCAGATGTAGTACTGTTGTGTACAATGGAGTATCGAGTGGTACCATTCAATCATGTTTCCACCCTGTGTACATTAACGAACATGCTGGGTGGCCTTGACAGGAGGCTACGTCTGGCTCCCAACAGCTATTCCAGTGGGTCTCCTCCCCCAACCTTCTCTGGGTCTTCAGGGTCCTTGTGACCTGGCCATTTAGCCCATTGTGTGCAAAAAAAGTGCCACTCAGAGGTAAAACAACCCAACATGCTGATTGCTACTGTCATCAGTGTCTGCTGCGTATGATGCTAGCTGACTCTGAGCAGCTCGTTAGCCAGATGGTAGGAGCAGGTTTCTAAATTGAGCATTATAAGTTTAAATTTAAAATAATATGATTCAACTTAAATGCTAAAAATTAGATTGAACTAAAGCGATGCATTTCATCAATTTGTCAAGCATACATGAGAAAGGAATGAGAGTACTTAAAGGGCATTATTTGGAGTGGTGAAGTGTACATGTAAATGAGATTTGCAGCTGCACAGTAGCAGGTTCCATGCTGATGAGAGAGGTGCCGCATTGATATTGCATTTACACATAAATTTATTAAAAATTGCAGTAGAGGTTCACAGTGCAGTAATTAAAATTATATTGAAATCTTTAATTCTCTATGACACTGTTAATGGTGTCATAGAGAATTAAAGACTTCTATTTAATTTTGCATAAATTTATATTTAAAATTTACATATAATTAGGTTGGATGTAAAGTTGAGTGTAAAATTTAAGTGTAAATTTTTATACAAATGCATTATGCAAGTACCCCTCCCATTACCATGGAACCTGCTGCTGCAGAGCTGCAAATCTCATTTGCATGTACACTTCACCCCTCTAGATAATGCCATTAAAGTGCCAGCATTCCTTTCTGATGTATGCTTAGCAAAGTTTGCATGAAATTTTTAGCATTTGAGTTGGACTATATTCATTTCAAATGTTGACTTATAATGCTCAGTTGGTAACCTGCCCCTGCCAACTGGCTGAGAGCTTCCCACAGAGTCAGCTCGCATCATAGGCAGCAGATACTGATAGTAGCAATCAGCAAGTATAATATATGGAGTTTATACAAAGTTATGTAATGACCTGTGTTAAAGTGACCAAATTATAGTGTAAATAATGTTGCAAATTCATTTGTAATGAATTTTAAAAACTGATTGATCTGTTTCTGACACTTAAAGGCATAAACTTATACACTGTGATTATTATTCGGTTTGAGTATTTAACAGCAGGAATGTTTTAATCATTAGAATTTGCCTCAGAAGTTAATTGAAACTTAATAAGTTATTCCAAACCATTTAATAAAATAAGTGCATATTTTAGAACTTGTGCAAATAATTCAGTATTAATATATTTTGAATGTTTCATATGACCAGTGTTGCTGTTACTAAATACACATATCTCATGATTTACGACCATAGTTTTTTCCTCTAAATCTGTTTGCAATCTGAAAATTCATAAATCAGATAAATATTTCCCATTAATTTCATGAAAAAATTATGACTGATTCTTGGACTCCAGAAATTTAATAATTTATTCCCCATATATGCTATAATATTAAAGAATCTTTCAAATATAAGAAATACTACATTAGTTTATGCTAGTTTTTATAACTACAGAAGTATCTAGTTAGAGTTTTACTAACATACCTAAGAAAACAGTGTTCTTGTCTACATAATTTTTAGTTTCATTTTTGAATGAAAAAAATCGAAAGGGCTTATAACACTCACTGAGAGAAATTGACATTGTCAGTGTGTTGAGGTGGAATGTGTTGGTGATAGAGTCACAGGGTTGAATGTGTACCATAGAGTAAGTGGGTATAGTGCAGACTCATAATCTGCTTTGTTAACCAATAATGCTGCAGATTGCCGTAGAGTAGTGCTCAAGCGATTCAAATAGGAAACTGTCACATGAAGTTTTTTAAAAAACAATATAGGAGTTGCCATAATGTTATTTTCAAACTCAAAATTGGTTATAGTTTAGTAAGCTCCAGTGTAATGTATAAACGTTGAAACTCTTGCAACATCACATAAAATCTATGCTGACTGTATTAGAGAAAATAGTATTTTTGTGCCAAAAATAAATAGCGCTGCTCGAAAACGGCAAGTTGACCCTCTGTATCTCTGTGTTATATACATACTCTTCATTATTGCAAAATTTCCTTTATATACCAAAAAAATTCTAAATTTGTTTCATATGCTATTTATGAAAATTTGCAAACTGAATATTTTCCAAGGAATGGGTCGTTTCATTTTTCATAGCTCTTCAAATACTCACTGAATATTTTTGTAATTCAGGATTTATTCAGATAAATGTTTATCTTTAATTTATCCTCAATTACATTTTTCAAAAAAAAAATAGCTTATTTTAAAAGTTACAGTGTATTGAATTCCACTTACCACTGGTAGGTATAACATGGAAATTTCCTATATATTTTTTAGCTAGTATGTGTATGTGTAAATACCTCCTCAAGCAGCCTCTTGCCACAGAGGTCTGACAGGAGCCTGTCAGTCTATATGCCAAAGTAGAAGTCTTGAGAGGATAGCAGTACCTCAGCAGAAAAACAACACAAACATCCATGCCTTACCCGGGGCTCGAACCCAGGTCCCTTTGATCAGTAGCCAAGTGTGCTAACTACTCAGCCATATACTGGTATATATATATATACACACACACATATAAACATAGGTACTGGTAATTTAAACAGAATAAGCTGGTAGTACTTTCAGTAATAAAGTATCACAGGAAAACATCCTCTAGACAAGAGACACTTGAAGTAATTGGCTAAAAAAATTGGTTGTCCTGAGTGGGATTTGAACCCATTCTTCCCACAAACTAACTAGGTGACAGCTACTTATTAAATTTATGGGGGTTTTTTTGCTACTGATTAAATAAAATAGGAATTCAGGTTAGTTATTCATATAGACTTATATTGGATTTAAACCTGTATTGTGAAGTAACACTGATCTCTGTGAAAAAGGACTGTTATTACAGAGATCACTATCACTACAAGCAGTTGTTATACATTGAACATTCAAGTAGATTATTTCAATTTTATAATAAAATTTCAAAATCACAAATATTTTTCACAGTGATTAATTCTAGAATTCAATCATTGAACCTTGTAAGCCCAGAAGGATGGACAATTAACTTTCCTTCATTATTCAATATTTTTAATGCAAATTTTTATAATCTTTTAGAATCTAATTACACCTAATTGCCTAAAATTATACATTTTGCATTATACATAGCCAATATTTTAGATAATAATTCTCTAATTTCAGATAAGAGTTGCATTAGAGTATACACTGAAAAGCCAAAATATTTTGACCACCTGTTTAATATGATGTTGGTCCTCCACGTGCCATCAAAACAGCTCTTACCTGGTGAGGCATGGAAGCTACAAGATTTCTAAAGGTTCTTGCGGTATCTGGTACCAACACATTACCAGCAGAACCTTTCTCTTGTAAGATTGCTGTCTGGGGAATTTGGAGGCCAGGACAATACCTGGAAGTCTTCCTCATTTTCCGCAAACCATTCTCGAACAATCCGGGCAGTGTGGCATGGCGCATTATCCTACTGAAAGAAGGTACTACTAGAGGAGTATACCTTTGCCATGAAAGGATTAGGTAGGTGGAATGTTTAGGTAGGTGGTAGATGTCATAGTTTCCTGCACATTAATAGTTGGACCCAGGGTTTTCCAGCAGAACATTTCCCAAAGCATTACACTACCTCCACTGGCTTGTTTTCATCCCATGGTGCATCCTGGTGTCAACACTTCCCCCAGGTAAATAATGCATACATGCATGGCTGTCCACATGGTGCCACAGGAAACGAGATTCATCAGACCAGATGA
The DNA here is from genome assembly GCA_038380435.1 of Ryuthela nishihirai. Classification (NCBI taxonomy): domain Eukaryota; kingdom Metazoa; phylum Arthropoda; class Arachnida; order Araneae; family Heptathelidae; genus Ryuthela; species Ryuthela nishihirai. The sequence continues at coordinate 29,889,058 of JAWZYU010000007.1, read as the reverse complement.
CCTTCCAGTCATTCAAGGCCCAGTTTTGATGGTCGTGTGCCCATTGTAGGTGCTTTTGCCAATGAACTGAGGTTAGTATGGGCACTCAGAGCGGCAGGTGGCTACACAGGCCCATTTTCAGCAGAGTTCGATGTATTGTGTGTTGTGACACATTACTCCTGTCACTAGCATTCAAATTATGGGTGAGTTGCGCCACAGTATCCCTTCTGTTGGCTTGTACCATACGGGGTAGCCTTCACTCACCTCTAGCATCGATTAGCCATGGTCAGCCCACACCTTGCCGGTGGTTCATGGTTTTTTCCCTCCTTGAAACACTTTTTTGAAGTACTAATCATAGCTGAATGTGAGCACCCTACAAGGCTTGCTGTCTCAGAAATGCTCTGATCCAGTCATCTGGCCATTACAATTTGGCCTTTGTCAAACTCACTTAAGTCCACTTCCTTTCCCACCTGAAGAACAAGAATAACACTGATTGACAGAGCTCAGTATCAGGTGTTATTCATCTGTTTCACAACTCTCACATGCACTGTTGTTTACTTGCAGTTGCTTCGATTTGCATAAAGACATGCTGGTCATAATGCTTTGGCTCTTTGGTGTATATGCAGTGCTCATCAAAAGCGAGCACAAATCACCAAAATGTGAATAAAAAAAGAGATGAATTAGAGATTTTGAGTATATCTAGGTAATTTAACCCTCTGGGTGGCTGGAACGTGTTCTCCTGCCACAGGTATCGTTCTATACTGCTATGATGTGGCAGACCCACCACACAGTCATTGCTTATGCTTTGTTGTGGCTCTTGTAAAACAGAGAGAGAGAGAAATGCATAACACCAGGAGAATTAATGTGTAGTTTGGTAAATCAGTGTGTATATCCCATATTACTTAACAATATGTAAAACAGATGCCCCATAAAAGGAATGCTATTGAAGTTGCACAATCATTTCAAATTGAAATGCTATATTGTCAGTTTAATAGCTAATTGCTTTATGATGCTGCAAAGAAAATGTTTAGATGACTTAAAACAATAGAGAACCATTGAAAAGTTGGAGGCAGGTCAAATAATCATAGAGGTGGTATATTCTTTGATGTTCACTATTCTATTATCTCAAGGTTATGACAGAATTCCAAACTTCCGAAATAGTTATCACAAGATCTGTTCGAGGGCATCCTAAGGTTATAGCACTCCAAATTTTATTAAGTTGGTTGAGAAGACTTGAACTCAAAAGTCACACTGAATAGTGTTATTGTATACACTTGAATACACTTATTTTAAAAATATACGTTAAGTTTTTGGATTTGTTAATAAAATAATCTATGGTTTATTTTTTCCTGTTTTGGATCTTGACCCAATAAAAATTATGATTTGTGACTTAAAATTTGTTGGTTGCCCCCCCCCCCCTTTTTTTTTCTGCTGTTTTGGCTCTTGACTCAAAAATGTTCCTGATCCTTGGGTTACAGCCTCTAAAGATTATTCTTATGTTAGACTATTGCTGAGCACAACAGGAGAGCAGTAGCATCATCTTTGCCATCAGATCTTATTGCACCCACAAAGGCAGATATCTGTCTCACCTGTGACCAGAAGGCCTCATAAGGCTGGACTCTATGCACATTAACTTGTTGTATGTGTCACTTTAACCTCGACACAGACAGGTCCACTTGAAATGATGTCATGATCAAGTAGCATGGACCTCAGAACAGTGGAGTATGTCCTGTTCATGGATGAGTCTGAATTTTTTTCTCTGCAGTCCGACAGAAAATATATATTATTAATGTGGAGATTGGTAGGAACTTGCAACCAGCCCTGTGACATTATTGAGAGAAGGGCACTTGGTGGTGGATGTATGATAGTGTGGGCTGAGTTTTCATTTGCATTTTACTGACCTACATGTGTTTGATGGAGGTTGGTACGGAGGGTGTCCAAAAAGTTCTTGATGTGTCTGTAGATTTGTACTCATTCCTCCAAAGTTAATGAACTACGACTTGTTGCAAAGTTTTGTTGAAGTAAGCAAAATGGTTTTTGTTCTGCAGATGCACATCAAGAACTTTTTGAACACCCCTCTTACAGCCTCCCAGGTCGTAGATTTTTTAGTACACTTGCCCTGCAATTCTTCAAACTAATAAATTAGCTCCACTCAGCTAAATTTGGATAGTTTCATCAATCATTGTTACACTCTCTACAGATCAAAGGAAAATATGGGAGTAAATGAGCAACTACTACTATTTTATGGTGGATGTCAATTTGTACAATATGTGCCAAGCAAGTTAGCAAAATATGGTATAAAAATATTTTGGATATGTGACTCCAAATACTTATGCATTGAATGGTACTATTTCTTGTGTACTGTATCTGGTGCTCCAGTAGAGAAAGGTTTAGCACAAAACATTAAAAGTATGTCGACATCTGTGTACACCATATCTAAAGAAAAAGCCCAACTTATGTAAGTATGTTAATATCATGTGCCTTGCATTCTTGGATTAGTAGTACATATTTTAAGCTTCATTCATTTCTTTCATTCATTCATTCAAACAATGAGTATTTAAACTGAATTATGATTTTCAATTAAGTGATAATAATGCAAATAGTCAACAATTTTTAGCATTGAACACTTCTTAAAAATGCTTTCTGCATCTTCATTATAATCTTTAAATATCTATTTATTATCAAAACTTGTGATGTGAAACTTTGAGCAGTTTAATGTAGAAATACGTTATGCATTCATGTATCAGTTAAAGCTATAGTTTTTTTTTTGCCTGTTCTTTCATACAAATGTTTTATATTGAAAATTGTTCTTGCAGTCCCATAGTCTAGAAGATTCCTTTCGGAAGTGTGAAAGTATTGAAGAATGCCATGTAAGAATGCATCAGATGCTGGATAAATTGCTTTTAAGGTCATATGATATCTTTTTTTTTTCTTTTCATTTTAAATAATTTGCCTAATATCAATGTTGACAATGCTATAAAACTGTTCACATGTAACATTGATTATAAACAAAATGCAAGCATTCAGTTCAGGCATCTGATATAAGCTTACCTACAATACAAATAGTCCTCAAGCAGCCATGGATTATGGGGGTCAAACCAGACCATGCAATTTAGTCCTCCAAATATGTCTGTCCTGAGCTACAGCTGCTGCATTTGGCCACTGAAGGTCATTTCTAACTAGGTCCTGTTTGATATTGCTTACCACATCCTAGGTCTTCTCCTTTTTCTATGGCCTTTTGGCACACTGCTCATAACCCTATTCACTAATCTGTAGTTTTGAATATGGGCAACATTGGTAAACCAATCTCTCTTTGCATAATATGCTGCTCAGAGGTGATTACAGATTCCTTTGTGTAACCTCATTATTACCTACAAAGTCAAATCATCTAATACCCAAGATACTGCATAAGCATCTAGAATCAAGGTTCTTGTTTTCTTGCTAAGATTGTTCATTTTAAATAATTTTCTATACTGATAATCTCTAAGCAACCATCACAGAACATCAGATCCTGTAAGTGAAGATTGTTCACTCCCATCATAAGAGTAAATTTGTTGCTAGTCATAATCAATTCTAGATATTTTTTGTTCTATTGTTACATCAAAATAAATTTACACTTCTTTGGGTGCATTGTCCCATCCTCCATGGGTGTGAGAGTTATTGTAAATTTCTTTCTTATAGGGTAGAAAACACGCTCTGAACTGGAATGATCTGACAGGAATGGCAATTTGCATGCATACCATCTAGGCAACTGGCGATAGTAAAGAGATAAAGACAATGCTGGCCCGAGTTCAAGTCCCATCTTGAGATTTATCTACACAAAAGTCCTCACCCTGCCCTCAGTCAGTAGGGAGCATCAGAGGGTTTGTAAAGACCATTGAATGGGATGATAAGAATGACCCTGTCTGCTGAAGAGTCATATCTTGTGCACATTAAAGAATGTGCTGGAAGGCCTTGATGAGAGGCTACTATCTGTCTCCTAACAGCTGTACTGTGGGTCCCCTTTCCCAAACTTTCTCTGAGCCCTTGGAGTCCTTGTGATTTGGCCATTTAGCCTATTGTGTATAAGAAAGTATTGCTCAGAGGTAAAACAATCCAACAGCCCTTAAAGTGTGTGATCAGTTTTCCAAAATGACTACAAATGAGCTTGCAACACGTTTTTATGCTTACCTGCCATTTTTTCCCCTTTTAATTTCTATATTGTTTCATTTAGAATTTAAATGCTCATTCTTTTTGTATTTATTATAAACTATTTCATTCATTAGTTGTTTCATAATAAAATTCAGAAGTTGAGATGCTATTTTAAAGAGAAAAATCCTTGCCCTGTAAGGGTTAAATAATGCATGTTCCATTCAGGGACAATTCAAGAAACCACATTTTGTGGCGGCAAGGGCAATGAGCAACTTTCAAAAACTGAACTTAGTGGAACTGCTCAACAATGGTTCACTCTACCTCTCTTAACTTTTGGGTCCCTTCACCCACCTCAATTCCATTAATAATCGCTTCAGTGTTACTACCTTTCTGAAGTCACAGTTGTAACTTTTCAGGTGTCCATTTTCCCAAATTTTTAAAACACTGTTTAGTGCTGTTTTCTGCAAAGAGCACTGACTATAAATGCATGACCTACATTCAGTTGCACCAGTTGAAACTATCTTACATGTTCATAATTAATTAACTGTTAAATGTAATAAAAATCAAGTTTTTATTAGAAATTTCTGTCAATAACTTCTGCTGTATTCCACATTTTTAGAATTGTAAAAGATGGCCGTTTGCCTCAAACTGTAAAGCTCACCTTAAGAAAATATAACAGAACTACCAAGTTACTTGTTAGTGGGAGTAAGCAATGTGCTCTTCCACCTATGCTTATGAATGAACTGTCACTTGGTAAGCTGTATTACTGAAATATTTCATTTATGTCCTTTAGAAATAGAAATTTCTATCATAAATCATTTGAATTTTTTAATATAGCAATGTGGATTACATATATCTAAGTTTGCTAATATAAGTAGTATAAAAAATATCCATATATTAGCAGATTTTGTAGAATAATCATAATTAAAAATTTAATAAATTGTTACAGTGTTTAATTGAACACTGTAACTGAGGGTCAAAATTCATATTAGAATTGAGTTTTATAGTCAGTAATGATCTGTCTTTGTTTAACAATATACTTCAAATTGCCGTAACCGGTTTAAGTTGCTGATTAAAAATATTCTATCTTGATATGAACTCCGATTATACACTCAGCCTTATTATGTTAATTATATTACACCACTAGAGTTGTTTTTTAAATAGTTTAACAGTATTAGCATTTATTTTTTAGTAATCAAGGTCATCAGTTGTGCTTCTCTTTGCATTATCAGAGTTTATTAAATAAATTTACATTGATATAAAGAGTAAGGTAAGTTAGCCTTTAAAGCATCAAATTTCTATAACTTCCTCTGGTAGCTAAATTAATTTTAATGTGTTTTTAACAAAATAATAATAATTTTATGCATGAATTAGTAAAATCTGGTATAAATCTTATATCCCATTATTATCCCACACAAAAATGACATTTAACATTATAATTGCATAAATTGTGTGTAAGTATACTCTGATGCAGTAATCAGAGAATCTGGTTTCTGTTTCAGTAATATTGTTCTTTGTGACAAATAGGATGATTAGAGTAGCTTCCCGATTTCTCTGTCATTTTTGAAAAATGAAACTACACCCTAAAAGTACTGTCACATATGCAAATATCATTCTGTAAAATAATGTTAAAAACACAGTGACAGGTTATTACATTTAGTTTTTACAAACAATACATTATTCATTTGTAACAATACATAATTTACAGTGATTATGTAATTTTACAATTACATAATCACTGTAATTGTACTTCAGCCTAGTGAAGTAAACCTTTAAAAACCGCTATCAACCTCAATCTCATTACATGAGATAGGTGACAGTCAATTGTATCACAGATGAATAACTTTAAATTATTCTTAAAGTGGTAAGAGTGGAAAGATATTTTATACTGCTTTGTCTAAGTTTGGTGGTTACAAGCTGATGCACTAATTTAGAGACACACTGTTGCTGATATTTGTGGTCTATCACTTGTCGAAATGCCTGTCCTGTTTACACACTCTTGACTAAGTCGACATTGTTGTTACATGTGCACTCATTTATTCTGCGGTACTTGCCACTCTTATTTATCAACCATGTGGTTACTTCTTACAGCTTTTTGACACACCAATGAAATAACTCAAACATAAGAACTCCCCCTTATTAAACATAAAACTTTGACATTCCAAAAAACTCAAAACACCAAAAGATGATCAGTTTTTTTTACAGCCACAAACCCTTTGGCAGATACTTCTGAGTTGCAGTCACTTTTTTCCACAAATGAAAGTATTTGATTTTTCTAATTCCTCTCATCTTTTTAGGTCTGGTATAAAGGGTTTCACTCTACTCCCCATGTTAAAAAAAAACATAAATGATGATAGTATTGAATTATCAGGTTTCAAAAATAAAGAACTCTCTCACACATATGCACCCCTATTCAAAATAAGCAAAAAAAAAAAAATTTAAAAATAACATGTCTCACAATAAAGGGTCTTTATTTTTGTATTAATGGTTTGAGAATCACAATTGCATCTGCAAATCAAGTCATCTCTGCTATCTACATCATCAGGTTCAGCAACAGGAACCTGTAGAGAATTACGATAAGACTTAATTCTTGGACCTTGTCAGTAATTAAACATTGCAGAGCACTGTATTTCTGTTCTTAAATCCGTAATTATTTTTGTAGTTCATCTTTGCAGGTACAAAAGACAAGGTTAGATAGTTCAGGTTCTGTGTTGATACAGACAGCCTTCAGAGTACTGCAGCAATTCGATTGGTTGATTTGGTACAATTAATCATTGTACACAAAAGGTCTGGTCCAGGCCTGGGCAAAATTTTTAGCTGAAGGGCTGTATAAAACATTGAACTAGAATGACTGGCCACCAGAGAAATATATGTAATCAATAACATATATACCAATGAAAAAAACTACCCATAAACAATATGTTTTTATTAAAATGGATTATTTTAATAAGAATTCCTTTTGGCAAAGTTGGACTTTTCATCTTTTTTATGTTCTTTTTCTCTTATAGAAATTTAACATTTTTGTCATTAGTAGCTTGTGGGCTGTAGTTTGCCCAGGCCTATCAGGTGATGTTTTGGTATTTGCCCTTTTGTGTTTATTAGTATCGATATTTCATTATTGACTATTCTCTCTTAATTATATAATTTGGTAGGTTTGTATTAACATGCAATATATGCCCCTCTATATGCTATAAATCTTAATTTTTTTTTGTTTTGCAGACACATTGCCTTTCATCAAAAAGAAAATTTTTGTTATACTTAGTAATCTGTTTGGAAAGATGATTAAGTGCACCAAAGATTTACTTCACTTAACTGTCATTGGAGTATGTTTTCTGAACTTCAAAGAAACACAGAAACCTAATCAACCAATTAGCTCATTTTTTGCAAAGCATGTTGCTGCAAAATCATTTTTAAATAAAGAACAACATTCTGTGACTAATCATGGGACTGTTGCAGAAAAACATAGTTCTATTCTGAATTATATTGACAAATTCCAGTGCACTTCCAGTGAACTCACAAATATTTCTTCAAAGTTCATATCTACTGTTGAATGTCAAGATATAGAAAAGCTTCAAATATCTGCTTTGGAACCCACGAAAAAACTCAGCAATTTAGAAACAAAGCGTCCATTATCAAGGGAAAAGGTAGATAACTTTTTTGAATCACGTGCAAAAAAAAATAGAATAGACACAAATGAAAATGTTATGACTACTGTGGAAACAACCAGAGTGTTGGAAGAAAACCATGTTAATAATTCTATATTTCCTCATAATATTGACTATTCTGTTTTTAATGCACTTCCTGAGGAAATAAGAAATGAATTAAAAGAAGAATGGACAAAGCCATCAGAAAAGACATCTTTGTATTCTGTTAAAAATAATCAAGTTAGTTTTAAACATGAAAATTTAGCTAGAACAGAAAACTTAAAACATAAAAACTTTGACCCAGATGTTTTAAAAGAACTTCCTGAAGATATTTATAAAGAAATAATAAACTACCATAGCCCATCCATAAATAAAGTTAGTAAGGCAACCACTAAATGTTCCACCATAACATCATATTTTAAAAAGCAGTAGGTTCTGCTGACGTTATTTTGTATGTAATGTATAAATTTTACTTTAATAAGTGTATTTTATGACACAGTCCTGTATCACTTATATGGTTCATTTTTGCATTAGCATCAGTTAAGCAAAATAATGATATTAAGCCAAGGATGGTGCATGCAAGATGTCATAGTTTTATAGTTACAGCATTTTTTAACCTACCCTGATATTGCTTTTTGCTTGTCATTTGTGTGTTCTACCACATCTTTTGAATGTGATGGACAAATTTATGTCAAATGAAAGCTTGTGATGGGGGAAGTGTCATAGGCTATACAAAATATACCTTCTAAAAAGTAGAAATATGAAAACATTTGTTCTTCTATATGGAGGGTGTTCAAAAAGTTCTTGACACAGTTAGCTAAACCATAGCTGGGCAAGTTTAGAATGTGCCTGGAGTGACTCAAAATCCCATCGTGTATGGCCTGTATGCATTCTGAACTTGTACCATTTGTGTTAAAGTATTAATTGATTTGTTATAATTAGTTTGTTGAGTATGGCAGGGATGTTGAGGAAATGCCAGGGTATTGAGGAAAGTATTTATTGTTATTTATATGCATTCAGTGACCACTTTACTATATACAGTTCTGTGCTATATCAATAGTAACTGAGATACAGCTCAGTAACTTCTTAAATAAACACTGAAAAAATGTGACTGAAGATAATTTAAAGCTTACAATCGAATCTATTTTAATCTCAATTTTCAACAGTGTTTGTTCACTATTTTGATTATGTTAATTTTCTCCAGTTTTGAATTATTTTTTGCAGAACGAGAAATTAGCAAATATTTCATCTTCCATACTTTAAATGCTGGTGGGCATCTCCAGGACCATTGCACTTACCTCAACAAAATCTTTACTGTCCTTCAAAGTAGCCTCCACCATGCAACATTGCAGACGTCTACACCAATTCTGGAAAGTTTGTGGTACCTCCTGTTGGGGAATACTTCACAACTCTGAATGAAAGCATTTTACAAGGTCTTGAACCCTTGAAAAAGGCTTTCCAGTAAGTTCATTTTTAATTTTTTGAAACAACCAAAAAATGTCTGTTGCAAGATCGGATGAATACATAGAATGTGATGCAGTAACTGATTTTTTCCTGCTCCAGATAGGCTGTAACTTGCCAGGCATTGTCACGACAGTAGAGAACACTTGTCACGCCTGTTGTTGGATGCTGCTCCTTCATCTTCTTTACCATTTTGGGCAAAACAAAGTTGTTGTATTGGCCATTTACAGTCATTTTTTCCAGTAAGATGTTCACTGCTGCCACTTTTTTGGAATTGAAAAAAATTGTGAACATCCTCTTCTTTGCAAAAGTTTTGTTGGAGGAGGATTTGGGAATGGAATTCATCTTACACAACCCAAACATAGTTGTTGATCTTTCTGAGAGTTGAATAGTAATAAAACCACATCTCATCACCTGTGACAATATCTGTTTACTGTTTGGGGCCACTAGGTTCTAACATTGCTTGCATCTTCATGTACGAGTTGACTAGTCCTTTTTTTCCAGTTATGCTAGTTTGTGGGTACCCATTTGGCACAGATCTTTCAGAACTTTAAATGTTGATGAATAATTGTTTCCACAATGCTAATCGATACACTGATATGTAAAATTATCTGAGCAGTGATATGTGCATTTTCCTTAATGAGTTCGTGAACAGTAGTGATGGTTCTGTTGTTCATGACCTCCTTCGGTCTTCCTGCACGAAGGAAATCTTTGAATCTCTGCTGACCTTCTCTGAATTGTGCATCCATCCTGTAGCAGTGTCATATGAACAGGCATGATCTCCATATAATTGTGATATATCAGCATGAATTTTTTTTTGCATCATCCCCAATATGCATCCTTGTGAAAATGTAGAATCTTACCCTGTCTTTAGTAAACTCCATAGCAACAACACACAGATTTTGCAGATCGAAATTCATGCACCACCAGCAAAGAGAGAAATGATACAGCCTTTGTTTTTAACACGTAATATCAAGTTTAGACAAGCTTCAAACAAGTCAGCTCGTTAACTTCGGAGGAATGAGTGCAAATCTACAGACATATCAATAACTTTTTTGAACCCCTCCATATCCAGTAAAACAATGTTTTCCCCTTCTCACTTGAATTCCGAAGTTATTCTGCTGTATCAGATTGTATTTATGAAAATTCCTCTGTGTTTGTTTCGATCTTGCTTGCAAAACAGAGATTTTCACTGCAGCTTTACATAGTTTTTAAATAATAGTTTGCAATTGCTGCTGTAACTTTAATACTTCGTATACTTTGATGCATTGACAATAACCTTTTATTCTCTCGATTAGTATACTCTGTAAGCTGGGGGTAGTTAAATTATCACCTGCCTGTGATAATGCTACTTTTTTTATGCGGCGCAATGTTGTAATTTACAGGTCATTGATTTATTTATCCAACATAACTTTGCGTTTTTCCCCCGAGACAACAATCGTTTGGTCCGAGTAGAAGCTGTCATCGAGTAGAAGCTGTCATCGTAACCAAGATTAATGTTGATAGATCTTAAGAGTTCATAGCTCACAATCATTGCAGGCATCTGAAAAATGTTTACTACATATCTTAGCATGCTGCACATGGAATTTTTGTTCACACTGGCACTGTAATTTTTCTTCTGATAGGAATAAATATGAAACATTGCTTTTCTTATTCATCGAAATTTAATTCATGCACACTGGACTCTACTGAACAGTTGGGCGTGATCGAAAAATAAAAATTATCTGAAAGACAGCAGAGGTAAATATCCACCAAGTGAAGAACAAAGATTGATGTGAACGAACGGACTATTATGTAAATACTTCAGCTGAGCTATCCTCATTGTGACATCACGTAGAGCACCCTCTAAGTGGCTCTAGAATGTAAATCAGCCTATTGCACCACCCTATATATACTCATCCTGAGAGTTCTGAGCAGTTTTCTTAGAGGCTTGAAAAAAAATTACAGTGGATGAACAGTGTCAAAACATTCGTAGAATTGCTCTTCAATGGCCAAGTGCGACATAAGCAATAGCTCAGTTTTTAAATAATAGTTCGCAATTGCTGCTGTAACTAGAATACGTCGTATACTTTGATGCATTGACAATAATCTTTTATTCTCTCCATTAGTATACTCTGTAAGCTGGGGGTATTTAGGTTATCACCTGCCTGTGATAATGCTGCTTTTTTTTTATGCGGCACAATGTTGTAATTTACAGGTCATTGATTTATTTATCCAACATAACTTTGCGTTTTTCCCCGAGACAACAATCGTTTGGTCCGAGTAGAAGCTGTCATCGTAACCAAGATTAATGTTGATAGATCCTAAGAGTTCATAGCTCACAATCATTGCAGGCATCTGAAAAATGTTTACTACATATCTTAGCATGCAGATTATTAGATGTATTGGGCCATCTTTGAGATTTATGTGATCATACGGAGGGTGTTAAAAAAAGTCTTCAAACGTGTCTGTAGATTTTCACTCGTTTCTCCGAAGTAGAAATGAGCTATAACTTGTTTGAACTTATCTAAACTTATTATTGCGTGTTAAAAACAAAGGCCACCATATTATTATTTCTCTCCTCATTGGTGGCACGTATAGTTTGGTCTGTGTTGTTGGTTAAGGTTTTACATTTTCACAAGGATGCAGCTTGGAGACGACGTAAAAATATTCTTGCCGATTTATCACAAGTACCGTATTTGCCGGCGTATAAGACGCACCCTCTTTTTTAGACACATTTTTAAGGGGAAAAAAATTTCCACATTGTTTCATGAATTTCCATAAAGATTTACTGTACTCATTTTATAGTTATTTATGTATACAAAAAATGTAACTAGAGAACATTGTAGTTAAGTACCTTTTAATGTTCATCCTCAAAACCCAGAAATTCATCTCCACAGCTAAATGAAGAATCACTTGAAACCTTTTCAGAAAGTCTTCGTATAACAAATCATCCTCTGTGCCATCAAGTGAGTTACTAATACCACATTTCTTAAATGACTTTACAACTGTATCATGTTTCACAGCATTCCATGAAGTTTTGACCCATTCACAAATCTGCAAAATGCTAGACCTCTTCCTTCTTCCTGATGGTGTCATTTCAAAATCTGTAGACTGTATCCAACTGTTCCATTTCTCCTTCATGAATCCTTTAAATGGTTTATTGATGCAGACATCTAAAGGTTAAAGCTGGCTCGTTAGTCCACCTGGAATTACAGCTAACTGAGTTTTCAGTCGGTTGATTTTATTTTTTACAGCTTCTGTTCTATGACTCCGAAACTGATCCCATACTAGCAAGGCAGGTTTCTTATACAGGACGCCTAGACCACACATTGTCTATCCACAACTTCACCCCCCCCCCCCCCTTCATCCATCGAGCCCTTAGGATGAACGTGCACAAACACACCTTTAGTTAGTTTTACCATGGGCAAGGTTTTTTGAAAATCAAAAGAGGCTGCAATTTTGTACCATTGGCACAAGAAGACAACACGACTGTGTAATGCGTTTTCTCATGTCCACAAGTTTTAACAATAACACTTCTTGCACCTTTGGAATTTACTGTTTTGAGGGTACATCGAACGTCAGTGGGACCTCATCCACGTTTCCTATTTATGAAAGTTCAAAATTTCCTCTTTCTTGCATTAATGACAAATTTATGAAACTCGATAATCTTGTCTTCATATTCTGTTGGCATCTTTTGTGCTATTTTTGTTTTAGTCCGCATACGTAAGTCATTTCTCTTCATGAATCTAAAGACCATGACGTTGATCCTGTAAAATCAGCGATGCCTCTGTTAGTAGCTATCACTCTTGCTTGTTGAATAGTCAGTTTTGTGGAAACTGAAAATCCCGAATTCGGTGGTCTAATATCCAAGTTTTTAATTCTTCTAGTTCCGGCCATTTTGCAATTCCATGTTGCAGATTATGTTTACTACGCATAGCTTTTTTTAGGTCTTCCTGTCTTCTCCAAGTTCTTATCTTTTCTGTTTTCGGTGATCCGAAATTCCTCTCTGCTACCCTGTTTCCTTGTTCTTTGGCATACTCAATCACTCGTAGCTTGAATGCAATATCATAGCAGAATCCGCGTTGTTTTTCAGCCATGTTTCGCAGCAAAAACATGAGCAAGCTTCCGTACTAAATGTTTACGTTTTTGTTGCCTTGAGGCGCTGTAATTGGTAACGACGCGCCATGCTCACACTTTTCGAAAAAATATGCCGGTGAAATGTGATCACGCATGCGCACATTGGATGAATCGTAACCTTTAGATGTCAGTGCATCTGAACTCTTACTGGAATGTACCCTCTGTCAGTAGTGAAGCATAAAATATATCACGCAACTTATTATTTTTACCGAACAGAAAAAAAATATGGAAACGATTTATTTGAACCCACTCTTTCACAAAAGGACAAAATGCAAAAGAATACTTATATATGTATATTGATATAAACCAAAAGTTTTAGACTGAAATTTCAACTCATAATTTTGATTACCGGTGCATAAGATGTACCCCATAGTTTAGGTGTATTTTGAGGAGAAAAAAGTGCGTCCTATACGCCGGCAAATACGGTATATGGGTATCATGCCCAGAACTGTGCATAAGAAGTTGGCTGCCTGCATGCAAAAAATAATTGGCTGCTCTACTTTTCAGCCATTATAGTCGTGGGCGCCAGTAGGGGGAGGGAAGGGAGCAAGAGGTGAGGTTCCCCTGGAAAAATTGATTTGTGTTAAATGATATCTTGTGTGTCAACATTTTATAGTGTGCCTCATGCGATTCTCACCTGTGATTGGCTGTAATGTCACGAGAAATTAGCATGTTCTACCACTTTTTTAGCGCACCTACGCCACCTGGTGACTTCGCAAATTCTCTACCCCATGTTCTTATTAAGCTATCCACCACTTTTCACTGATCCGCAGAGTAGATCCTTCTCTACATCGCACTGAGTATTGTCAGTTTAATTATAACCACCCTGTAGTTTTATGTTTTAGTTTTTTTCAACCTTAAGACATCCAAGAATTCTGATTTTGTATTCTGTTTTAATACAGAGTAAAATCACATCTCTGAGTAAACCATATGAAGCAAACGTATCAGATGAAATAGAACGATGGAAGGTTATACAAATTTATTTAAAACAGTCTAAAACGCAAATGATTATTATTTATCATCCTCAACAGCCATCGGCTACAGAGGTCCAACCAGACGGTGCAATTTAGTTCTCCAAGCATATCGGTTCTGAACTACATCTGCATCTGGCCACTGCACACCAGTTCTAACAAGTTCCTGTTTGACATTGCCCACTGCATCCTAGGTCTCCCCCCCCCCAACCTCTTTCTGAAGCCTTTAGGCATACTATTCATAACAGTGGCGAAGCGTGACATTAAGAGTAGTGGAGGCAATTACCAAAAGCAATACTACAACTAAATCGGAACGCCGTTCCAATGATGTTTCCAAATCAATAAACCGCAACAGCGGGGGTGGCTCAGTCGGTAGCACGCCAGGCTCGTTGGGTTGGGTTGTTTTTACCTCTGAGCGGAACTTTTTTGCACACCATGGGCTAAATGGCCAGGTCACATGGACCCCGAAGGCTCAGAGAAGGTTGGGGGAGGGGACCCACTGGAACAGCTGTTGGGAGACAGATGGTAGCCTCCCGTCAAGGCCATCCAGCGTGTTCTTTAACGTGCACAGGGTATGTCTCTCCCGCACACGGGGCCACGGCTTAACGTCCCATCCGACGGACGGCGGCCTTTTCAAGCCCATCGGTGTCTCCTACTGACCGTGGGCGGGGAATTTTGCGGAGATAAATCTCAACGCTGACCCAGCTGGCGCCAGGCTCGCAATCTGTAGTTCCCAGGTTCGAGTCCCAGCTGGGTCAGCGTTGAGATTTATCTCCGCAAAATTCCCCACCCTGCCCACGGTCAGTAGGGGACACCGATGGGATTGGAAAGGCAGCCGTCCGTCGGATGGGACGTTAAGCCGTGGCCCCGTGTGTGGGAGAGCCATACCCTGTGCACGTTAAAGAACATGCTGGATGGCCTTGACGGGAGGCTACCATCTGTCTCCCAACAGCTGTTCCAGTGGGTCTCCTCCCCCAACCTTCTCTGAGCCTTCGGGGTCCATGTGACCTGGCCATTTAGCCCATGGTGTGCAAAAAAGTGCCGCTCAGAGGCAAAACAGCCCAACCGGAACAGCCTTTCACTATTTGATGTTTACAAATCATTGAACGGGTTCGCCCATCCGGTACTTCATATTTCCTAAGAGTAAAAAGAGTTCTATACTTTTTAAATCAAATGTTATTGGAAATTAGTATTATTAAACATTGAACCTTTTGTAGGAAAAAATGTGAGGATACTGTGGCCTTCCAACAATTTTATTGTGAGAAACGATGGGGGTTTCAAAATATGGTCCAAGCAATGAAAAAAGTTAAGCATATATTTTAATATAATTTCATTTTACTTAATGGGAAGTTAGAACGGAAGTACAAATTAATATTACAAGAAAAATTGTCAAAATCACCTTTAGAAAAGATGCATAACAATTTAAATTTGAATAGTGCCATCTGAGGAATATCTCGATTTCGCTCTTTGCTTGTGTCGACGTTGTGAAATTGTAGTCCAGTCGAAAATGGGGTAAAGAAAAATATCAAGTGTATATTAAAAATATTAAACTCCCAACTAAAAGATAATTTTTATCTTGTACGGATGAAAACAGGTGGGAATACGGGGCTTACGTTAGTATCCTCAGAAAAAAATGACTGGTATTATTTACAAGCATTAGACAGAAGCAGTTTCATGTTATCTTAGTAGAAAATCACATTGCTCAATACGTCTTCAATTAATTTTTAATGAAAACTATGTCTAAAGAAAAAAGTTCACAATCAAATCTATATAAATCTCGATTTCAAACAATATTCAGTATTTAGAGAGTTATGAAAGCTAAAATGTATTTAAGAGGTTACAAAAAATGCCCCCAAAATTTAATTAAAACATGTTAGGAGATCAGAGGTGATTCTAGTAGAGTACAGGGTGCATTGCGCCCATTTCTGATCTTTTTTACGTATTAATTAAATTTTGGGATAAATTTTTTTTGTAAGCTATTATATTATATATTCCTGCCTTCAGATCTATTTGAATACTGAAAACTAGTGATGAAAAAATGATCAGGCAAGTTGTAATTCAGTTAATCTGAATGGTCGCACTCTTGAGCAGGTGTCTTAATTATCTTGGGAGATTACTGATACCGGTGATGTGCGGCATGAGATAAACAGACGAATGGGAATTGCGACTTTTAAGAATCTAGAGAGAGAAGAGAAATAGGAGTTTACGCCTAAAAAATAAAATTATATTACATATTCTTAAAAATAAAATTATATTACATTTCCCTATTCGTCTGTTTATCTCATGCCGCACTGGTATCAGCTCCCAAGATAATTAAATTAAGACACCTGCTCAAGAGTGCGACCATTCAGATTAACTGATTCACAACCTGCCTGATCATTTTTTCATCACTAGAAAAAATATTGTTTAAAATCAGGCTTTAGATAGATTTTATTGAGGTCTTTAAATCATCTTTAGACATTTTTCACCAAAAATCATACTGAAGAAAAGTTATTGAACCTTAAATGTGATTTTCTATTGATATAACGAAGCTGTTTCCATTTTTCAGTCGGGTACCTATATATAAAACTATGAGTTATAGTAATGAAGAAGTGTGTGTGTGTGGGGGGGGGGTGCTAAGGATGCAATCTCATTCAGGAAATTGAAGTATGTGTGTGTGTGGGGGGGAGGTGCTAAGGATGCAATATCATTCAGGAAATTTATTTTTAACAAATCATCAGTTTTCTGTGGCCAAGCAGATTGTTTGGCTGCAGATTGTTTGGCTATTGATCTCGGGAACCTGGGGTCAAGCCCTGCTGACAGGCTCCTATAAGATTTATGTGGCAAGCAGCTACTTGAGGGGTATTTGTTCATCATCTTTAAGCAGCCATAGACTAATGAGGCCCAACCAGTTTATACAATTTAGTTCTGTAAACACCAGGCCTCTATAGACCAATTCTAGCAAGATCTTGACATTGCCCACCGCATCCTAGGTCTCCCCTCTTTCTGAGGCCTTTAGGTACACTGTTCATAACCCTATTCGCTAATCTATAGTTATCCATACGGGCAACATGGCGAAACCAATAGAGTGTCTGCACAAATATACTATTGAAAGGAGGTTGCCGACTCCTTTGCCTAACCTCATCATTACAAAGTTGAACCACCTAATGCCAAAGATAATGCATAAGCATCAAGTTTCCTGTTGTTTACAAAGGATCTGGTTTCACTGCCATAACTATAGAAAGGACTAAACTATTATGCAGTAATTTTATTTTTTAGGCGTACACTCCTATTTCTCCACACCATAGATTCTTAAAAGTTGCAGCAGCAATCCCTATTCGCATGTTTATCTCATGCCACACATCACCGGTATTAGTAAGCTCCCAAGATAATTAAAACGCCTGCTGAAGAGTGCAACCAGTCAGATCCCTGATCATTTTTTCATCACGAGTTTTCTCTCTCATTATAACCAAACCATTCTACTAACAGTCATCAATAGCTCGAATGAAAGAGTTCCATCTCAACAACAACATTTTTAAAAAGAGCTAAATCATCAGCTAATCTAAATCAAAAAGTTTCAGATCTCTAAACCGTTTAAACCCAAAATCTTTCCCTTGAAGCAGTGAATTTCGCATAACATGATCGATCACCAAAGAGGAAATGAAATAAAACACATCCTTGTCGTAGTATATCAGAAGCAATGCTAAACCAATTGCTAGCAGCGTTACCAACTCGCCCATGTGACTTGGTGTTATTAAAGAGCGTTTTCATTATGTTAAATTATGCTAATTTCATTTGGTTAATTAATTGGTATTATAAAAATCCAGCAAAATTTTTAAAAACCGAACAATTTCAAATATTCCGGCTAGTCTTGGCTATTCCACTGATTGTATGTCAAAGAATTATGCATAAGTTCTAAATTTCATCTTTTTTTTTCATTGATATTGTGTTTGTGCTTGAATAAACGCATTAAATTATGAAAAATTCCTCTGTTTCCTTCAAATATTAAATGCACCTTGTGTGGAAGATGCCAAATTTTGACCCCATCCAAAAAAAATTGTCATGCCATTATTGCTATGCCACTTTTGAACGCATTACTACTGAATAGAACTTTTGCATTACGCAGTGGGCTGAAGATCATGTCACAGGGACCACACCTCCCACTGTGCTCAGAGCCAATAAGGAGATCCAGTGGACAACCGTTACGAGACAAGTCTAAAGGGCTCTCCTGAACGTGGGCGGGAATGGCTCAGTTGGTAGCACAGCTGGCTTATAATCTGCAGGTTCAAGTTCCACCTGGGCCAAAATTTTGATTTATCTCCACCAAAATACCCCACCCTCGATCAGTAGAGGACACCGATGGGCTTGGAAAAGTTGCGATCTGTCGAATAGGTCGTTAAGCCGAGTGCGAGTAAGGCCTTGAAGCTATCATCTGTCTCCTAACAGTTGTCCAGTGGATCATTCGGGGTCCTTATGACTTGGCCATTTGCTCCATTGTGTGCAAAAGAAGTGCCACTTAGAGGTAAACACGACTTAACGCCTCATCTAATGGACGGCAATTTTCCGAGCATATCCGTGTCCCCTTATTCGCTGAAGGTTAGTTGCGGGTTAACGGAGGAATATAACAATTGGGATCGTCACAATACTAGTGTGACGCTACAAATTAAACTATTCCTGAACCATTGCCGAACGCAAAAGCTATTCTGACGACTTGTGATTGGGAAGTCAGAGAAATGTAAGCAAAACATCAAAGAAGACTGTTAATGAGGTGTGGAGATGATTTAGCTTAAATTCAATCTTCTAAATGTGATACATTGAACTACTGCGTAAAAGAATCAATACGTCGTTAACGTTCAATACACCTGATCATCAGTAAATAAAAGTCGAAAGAATTATAAGGAGTGAAAAATAGCCAAAAGAATTGTGGCTGGAATGCAAAAACCGAAATTAATAAAATTAAGTGCATTTCATGTTTCACGATTTTCAGTCATTTGTTTTTCATAGTTCGTTTTTAAAAATACTCTATATTTGTATTTTTTGTTAAATATTCAATGGCTAAAGAACATATTTTTTATGCCCTAGATAGCTATTTAGTAGCCTTGATATAAACTGTTTCAAGATTCCCTACGTTCGAGAGATGCGAGTGAACGATAGGTTACTTACCATTGAAGTGGTTAATACCAGTGACTAAGTTTTTTCGTTTATTAATACATTAAAAAAAATGAATCATGCTAGTTGAATATTGCTTAAAAATTCGATGAGAAATATTAATGGCATTTTAAATTCACTCTACTAAAGAATCAGTTTTGAAATGTGGCAGATTTTTTTATATAAACCGTATCACACTTTCCAGCCATTTCGGTCCTTAAACTCTTTGTTTTTATTTATAATTTACATCGTAGATAAAACCAGTTTAAAATTTGACCTAAATTATATTATATGTAATTAACCGAAGTTTTAAAACAATACGATACAGCTTATGCTGAGCAATGCCTTCCTGTAAAACATTGGTATAAGCAAGCATTGTTCAAATTCTGTAAAATTTTGCCAACTAGCCAAAATTTTAAAGAGGAAATCTCAATTTTTACATCTTACCTGAATTTTACCTTGTCATTTCGAATTTTGCAAACTTCCCTAAATTTTGCTAAGTTGTCTCAATTTTGCCAACTCTTCTTAATTACACAAAGCCAATCCCAGTTTTCACAACTCGCCTGTATTTTACAAAGTAGATTCAATTTTGCCAAATTATCTCGATTTCGCCAATTTCCCTAGATTTTGCCAACTAGCCATAATTTTACAGAAGAAATTCAGATTTTTACTACTCACTTGATTTCTTCCAACTCCCCAAGGTTTTTCCAAGATGCCTCGATTTTCAAACTCTCAAACTTTATAAAGAGTGAAACGCACAGAGTCCATTGCAGTAAAAAAATTTCCCCTGGTTTTTTGACACCATTCCCATCCTCCCCTAGATCCAAACCTGGTTGTGATACTTCACGTAGCCAAGTAGCTTATAAAAATATAGAAATTAAATATGCAAAAAGGTTGGGTTGTTTTACCTCTGAGCGGCACTTTTTGCACACCATGGGCTAAATGGCCAGGTCACATGGACCCCAAAAAATCAGAGAAAGTTGGGGGAGGGGACCCACTGGAACAGCTGTTGGGAGACAGATGGTAGCCTCCCGTCAAGGCCATCCAACAAGTTCTTTAACGTGCACAGGGTATGACTCTCCCGCACACGGGCCACGGCTTAACGTCCCATCCGACGGACGGCGGCCTTTCCAAGCCCATCGGTGTCCCCTACTGACCGTAGGCAGTGCGGGGAGTTTTGCGGAGATAAATCTCAACGCTGACCCAGCTAGAATTCGAATCTGGGAACTGCAGATTACGAGCCTGGCGCGCTACCGATTGAGCCATCCCCGCCCCCCAAAAAAGTTGGGGAGGGAAATGATTAATAAAAACAAATTTTCAAACTCAATTTCATTACAAGGCTTTTTTTATACTTAACTCAAGAAATTATATTTTCAGATCCCAACTTTTGCATTATAAAAGATGAACTAATTTAAATTAACTAAAAAAATTTAATTTCTGTAATATGCCAAATTTTTCTTGTGTTTTTAGATTACTTCAGAGTTAATTTCAAGCTTTGAAACCCATCTATTCTGCTTTCTGTTACCAAATTACAATTACCAAATAAAGCAATTACATAAGCTAAATGCATGATTTTTGAGATTTTCTTTAAAAAAAAGTTTCGAAAGGAAAAGTGTTTTTAAACATTTTCTCTTGTTTTCAAATAAATACAAAATTCACAATTCTTTTATTATATACCAGAGCAGAAGCAAGCTAATAACTACAGTAAATAAAATGGATCAATGAAAATTTTCATATTTTTAAATTTAAACATTATATAATGAAATTGGGAACAAATCGCAAAAGTTTATTTAAATTATCTGGCTCTAAAACTGAACAAAATAAATAAGCAGCCCTTTATGCGCAAAAATGAAATTAAAAAATTAATAATATAAAAGGGGAACTGGAATCGGCTCTTTACCTTTATGCAGCATTTGCTCTTACTCCTACGTTTCTGTCGCTACTTATCTACAAATCGTTAGATGAAGATTTAATGTTGTAATTCAAATAAGAACACTGCTGATATCTGAATGAATCTCTGGATGTATCTGAAAAAATGATTAATTCCATTTTGTTACCACATGGTAACTGCAACAAAGATTGACCTTTCTTCCCAAAAACAGAAAATGATCATTCCTAGTAACGAGAGAGAGAGAAAGCTTTTGACATTCAGAAGTCGGCCAAGATTAACTGCTCCCCTCTCCGGTGACTTAACTTGCTTCAGATGGAATAATCTACTGTGGAATATACAAATATTATTGTTTTTTCGCGTTAATATCACCGAAATCGAACTTTGTTGTCAGGTTTATTAGAATTATGTGTAGATTTCGAATTTTATCCTGACCTGTGCCTGTAAATAGCTGTTCCTCGTCATCTTATCTTTTATGCACCCAGTAGCAACAAGAAAAAAAAATAACTTGTATATGTTATTATACATGGAGTTTTCCTATACGTTATTAAAAAGGTAGAGCTGTTTTTATATCCCACAAAAAGGAGAATGTAATGAAGGATGAGATTAAACAGGCCTAATTTAGCTCCGTAAATCAGGTCTTTTGAGTGGTTGGTACTAGTTAGAACAGGTTGTTTTGCAGTCGGGTGAATTCGATGCATTCT
This sequence comes from Ryuthela nishihirai, assembly GCA_038380435.1. Lineage (NCBI taxonomy): Eukaryota > Metazoa > Arthropoda > Arachnida > Araneae > Heptathelidae > Ryuthela > Ryuthela nishihirai. The sequence goes on along the minus strand of JAWZYU010000007.1, from coordinate 29,867,034 downwards.
CTTACTGTACCCTTAGGTATCGGCAAATTTAGCAAATAGTACAACAAGATAACTAGAAAAATTACGCTTTAATTACCAGAAAAAATAAAAAAACCTGAAAGCGTTCAATAAATACAGAAAAACTATTTTGTTTGCGCGCCCTCTATTGAAATATATTCGCATAAGTGTGCGGTGTATGCGTGATTATTCTCTAACGTTGTTGGTAAACCAAACTTTGCAACAGATGCACTTTAGCCCAACGACAGTCCTTGAGTTAGCCTTCTTATCGTAGTTGTTACTTCCATAGCGCTAGATTTTTACTATCTATCTTTCGCTTAGTTTGAATGCAGAATTCTTTATTTTTAACCGGTTTTCATATGGTGTTTTAGTTATTTATAATTTGCTATTATTACTTTTCAAACAAAAAAAAATTTATATTTATCACGTGTAAAGTGCTTGGACAAAATCGTATGTACTTTGCGAAGCTTGTTCTGTTAGAATCATTTTAAAATCTTGCATCAAAATGACGAGTGCAGCTACAGCTGCTTTGCGTGCAGCAAAAGAAGCTCTTCGAGTCGAGTTAAAGAAGCGAGTTGCAGTGATATCTCACGAAGAAAAGTTGAGGCAGTCGAAACTGGTGACCGAAAAGGTAAAGACGAACCTAATTGTCATATATAAAAACACTAGGTGATCTCAAATTAGTCGCTTGTGAAGAAAGTTGCTCCTGTTTATTTAGTGTTAGTCTTGCATTAGTTACACACCTTGCTATGGATTGGTACTTATGAAGAACTGATTTTAAACTTGCTACTATCAGCACCAACCCCTCAATAGGATTCACAGTAGTGATTGAATATTGTACTTCATCAATATCTGCTACATTTTTTACTGTACCAGAACACTTGGGGAGGGTGTGGTCCAGTTGGTTGAGTGTCAGGTTCGTAATCTGCAATTCCCAGGTTCAAGTCTCCCCCTGCTCTTGGTTCAGTAGGGGATGCTGATGGGCTTGGAAAGGCATATGTCTGTTGGATGATATTGCAACTATGGCCCTTGTGTGGGATAGCCATACTCTGTGCACATTAAAGAACATACTGGATGGTCTTGATGGGTGCCGAACCTCTTAGTGAGCAACCTTAAAATTTTCTAATCCGATTTATATTGTAAAAATCATTGGTAGAAGTGTAGTTTATGGGTGTCACAATGCATCCAAATTAAACCCTGACCTCTAAGTTCCTAGCTGCAGTCATCAGAGTTTTGCCTACTAATTTTACTTCTGGATCAAATAAGGGATGTTTGTACCTGGTGCCAGAAAATTAGTTTGTGCCCTGCTGAATAGTTTTTACACCTCGTAATAAAAATTGATTTAGTAATAATTTGAAATTGTGCCTAGTGGCAGATGCTTGACTCTCCTCTGCCTTGACACAGCCCTGGCAATCGACTAATTGGTTTTTTTGGGGAAAGGGGGGAGGGCTGATGAGTGCCTTTAGCAAGCTCTTTGAATTTTTTTTTTAATTTCTAACTTTATACTTCATTACAGTACAAAATTCATTTTATATTACAGATATTAATGCAAAAAATTTGAAACTACCATAGACTCGTAGAACCAATTCGTTATAAAATTTTTTGATCAGTCGCCACTACAAATAAGATCCACCTGTATTGCTCTGGTTTTCATATGGTCAGTTATGAATTTGGTGCTAATTAATGCAGGAAAAATAAAAAAACACTGCAATGTACATTGGATTCTGAATAAATATCTGACTCTCTGGAATCTTGTAATGATTATATCTGATGTTTTAGTGAAAAAAGTTTTAAACTGTTTTACACAATTTAACCCCTTTACAGTCATGCCTGACTGAGTTGTAAAGTCTGTGCAGTTACACCTGACTAGAATCATGTTGCAAATAGCCAAATGCATAATAAGAAGTCTAACTATAAACAGGTTAATTAGTGTCAATTAAAGTGGCTCTTAAAGTACAATGTTTCTGCAAAAGCATAAACTGCTACTGATATATAGCATACTGGCCACAAAGACAACCATTATGAAAAATGCATATTCTGAACTAAGAAACCCTAAAAAGGAATAAAGCCACTAAAACTTGCCACTTCAAAAATTTCTTAACAGAACTAACATACAATACACTAAAAATTAAGCCATCAAAATATTAAGTAATTAAACATGGACTGTAAAATGCAGCAGCCAACAACCAAAACACATTTTTTTCAAAACAGTGTTTTTTAATTGAACAGAAATGGCTAATGTCTATGAAATAAAGAAATTTGATTTTTGATCTGCATTATAAAAAGAAATTGCAAACTAAATGGATCACTGTTTTAATTATTTATTGGCAGTATTGCAACTCATGGTACAGTACTGCCTTTTTTATTTATGCAATGTAATACGTTTTGATGGAATATCTAACCTCTTGGCTCCCAATGGTGACTAGTAGCCACAAAGAAGTTTTTTCTCAATAAAGACAAAAACCACCCATTTAAATTACTTCCATGCAAAACACCATGTGACATAAACAGCACTTTACAAAATTAATTTATTAAAATTTGTACTTATAATGATTAAAAAATCAGGGAAGAGACCCTACAATGGGAATGTGTCAAAAAATTATTATAGTAATAAACACTATTTCCTGAACATAGATTTTTGGTTCCACGCATAAAAGAAAACAATAGAAATAACTTCAAGGAATGCTAACTGTGCATATAAATAAATGATGAACATTAGTTAAGCTCTTAGATATAAACAGTATCATCTAAGATCACTTGTTTCATTTGTACATATTGCTAAACAAACTTGCATTCCACATTTAAAACCCAAAATAATCTTATTGGAGACAACTATT